>CAAKHG010032464.1:0-16662 GCA_901007715.1 Dactylopterus volitans
ATTTTGATAATCGATTAATCTGTCGATTATTTCTTCGATTAATCGATTAATTGGATTTAGAAAAAAGTGCACAAATTTTATTTACATTGTAGGGAAGAGAAGAACAAGGAGACGAGATGGATGCTTCATTGAAAATTACATATTTAAAATCAACTTTGCTGCTGATATTTGGCTGCTACTGATACAAAAAGTAAATTAGAAACCATTAATGTGTCGGGCTTTTGGTTTATAAATCCCAAGAAGACGACCTCAAATGTCTTGTTTTCTATAAACCAACAGTCCACAACCCACGGATATTCACTTTACTGTCATAGACTAGAGAAACCAGCAAATATTCATATTTGACAAGATGGAATCAGAGAATTTGGACTTTTTCTACTTTAAAAAAAGCTTAAAACGATTAGTCGATTATCAAAATAGTTTCTGATTAATTCAATAATCGATTAGCCATGGATTAATCGATTAATTGTTGCAGCCCTAGCTCACATCTCTGAAAATTTTCAGATAGGCAGTATTTACCAAACCCGACCATACCTGAAGGGTTATATAAATATCGGAAGCTAACACGTCGCAATATAATAGTTCTTTGCCTGCTAATGCCACATTCACACAATTTGAGGCCAGACTCTATGCTCTTTGACGCGTTTCGGAGCTTGCAGACAAAGGCCTCCGAAAATAGAGAGAAACTGGCATATAACACACACACCGACAACAGCTTAGATTTATGTAGAGCTTTTCATGAAACCCAATGATGCTCTACATAACCGGCAAGCAAATCCTAAAGTGACACTCTTCATCTTTTAAGATGCTCGCCAAGAGACTCCCCAGTGTCTCGCTTGCGAATCCCAGATATCAAGCCTGCTGCATATCTGAAAGATAAGAGCACATGACTCAACAGGAAGGGAAGCCCGAGGGCAGTGGTGTTCTGCTGGAGTTACGAAAATGGTACTGCAAAAATAGGAAACACAACGCAGACCTATTTTGTTCGTCTGCAAATTAGCAGATATGAAATATTTAGGTGGCCTTTTATACAGCTTTATTATCCATCCCTGAAGTAACTGCTGTCTCACTTGATATTGCATAATTTCCAGTGTCATTTCCTCCCTCGCGCGACCTTGTGAGCGAGCAGCATACAGCAGATGACCTTGAAAGTCGTTTTAGGGTGAACTAAGGACTTCACATGAAATTGCAAAATGCCATGAAGTGGCACATTATACGCGATGAAATTAACCTTAGAATACAATCAGAAAATCTGAGGTTGCAGCAATATTATTGAAAAGATGCATGTATTTGGGCATATTAGACATATGATGTATAATACACTGGAATAATATACGTGTTCCATACACTAGATTTAATTTGGCTGTGTTGGCATGCTGCAGGTAATGCGCACCATACACACTGATCAGCACCGATCTGGTGCATCAGATGTGTGTTGAAGCACCTCCTGTGTTAAACGAGCCGTAAAGTGGATCTGGTCAACGACGTTTTCAAATGGCCATATTTGCTAGACGCGGTTTAGCACACTGGCGTTTGAAAGCGTGTTGGTTGGGTGCCATCGTTAATCTGCATGCTGTGACACTGTCTTTCAGGGATTGTCGTTGTTGGGATAAACCGACCAAAGGCCAAAAATGCCATCAGCAAAAATCTGGTTAAAATGGTACGTATTTCTCTTTACCCCACAAAATCTACCAGGCTGATTGTTGTAAGACTTTGAGGGAATGATCGTGGGCCAAGAAAAAAAAAAAAGCCATCAAATTTAGAACTAAGTGAAAAACAACTTTTTTTTTTCTTTGCATTGGCGGAGATGTGTGTTGGCTTCTATCTGCAGGGTTATGCCACAAATGCCAGACACTGATTTTTCATGAAACCATGAATAGTTTTTTATTTTTATTTTTTTTAAACTCTGGTCTGACTGTTCGAACGGCAAATGTGGCCGCAGGACCTTGCGTTCAGTAGTGCCGTCTTCCTGGTTACCAGCACCACACTGCTGGAGGTTCAGATAGACTGACTGACACTGCCGCATTGGTAAAAAAAAAACGATTTTCCAAAAAGGAGTCGGCGATAGAGGAGTGACGTGTGAGATTTTTAAATTGTCAAGGAAAGAACTGTGCTGATGCTCGCATGGTGAGATTCTCTGATGGCGGAACATGATGTTTGTATTATTGAAACTTTGCTCCAAAGCAGAGGAACTCCTAAAATATGAGCATCTGTTATGTTTGCTTTGAGCTTAGTTTGGTTTCCCAAGCGGCCGTGCCTGACCGAGCCTGCTGGATGGACTTTGTGGCCGCGATGACAAACGGCATATTTTGCCAAATTTAGCATATCGTATTTACATGATTGCTGATTTAGAAGGCATGTTTTGGTTTGTTTGGTTTGTTTTTTTGTCCAATGTGAATGTGGAGACGGTTGGAGCATGTGCAGAGGAACTACAAGTAGATTTTGACCAGATCAGGACATTTTCCTCAATAGATTTGTGGAGATTGGTGGACATTTGCACTCTACTGGATGTACTTGCAGTTTTAAGCAGACGGATGATGAATTAGTCAACAGCAGAAATGCACTAAAAAAAAAACTGGTGACTCAGCGTAGTACACTGGCACTTTGGAGAATACGCTTGTTTGTCACTCTACATTAATATTGAAAATAATTACCTTTTAGTGGTCTGAGATGATGATATTTTACTATTTTATTTTCATGAAATGAAAAAAAAAAAGTTTTTAGATGTTATGTTTTTAGGTTTGGATTTTTGGTAAGAAACTTTTCTCGTTTGCCAGATGTCGGAGGCGTTGGAGGATATCAAAAAGAACAATGCAGTGCGCAGTGTCATTATCTGCAGTCTAATCCCAGGGATCTTCTGCGCAGGTAAACCTTTTTGCATGTCTGGGATGCCTTCTGGAACTGTCTTTCGCATTTAAATTCCGCTGCCCGAGTCATCGCGTCATTTTTGCCTTAGTTGCGGTCTTGTTTGTGAAAGAAGACTTCAATTCCAAAAAAAAGCAACCGCTTCAGTCGGGACGCGGAGGCGTCGGCGGGTCACACCGCCGGCGTAACAATGCCGGTGCGTGTTTCAGGAAGCCACCGGCGTCCGCGGCATGCTGATGCTTGGTCCTGTGTGCAGGTGCGGACCTGAAAGAGCGAGCCAAGATGCACCAAAGCGAGGTGGGACCGTTTGTGTCGAAAGCCAGAGCGCTCATCACGGAAATGGGTAAAGGAGAACTCGAAGAGCTGGAGTCTGTGGACATTTGCAAGTGGATGTCTGCATAGTTTTGGACTGTTGGTTGGACAAAGCAATGATGATTGTATATATCACAGAACTAATTGTGTCCATTAATGAAATATTTAATTTTTAAATTTAAAGCTTAATACATAAGGCACTTTTTTAAACAGTATAGGAAGGGGTGAGGGAGTTCATAAATGTAACAAGGGCAAAAGGTCATGGAGAGGCCGATATGTAATAAACAGGATCTTATAGTTTCGTGCACACACAGCACAAGTGTGTTTAATGTGTCTTCTCTCTCTCAGGTAACCTGCCGATGCCAACAATAGCTGCAATCGATGGAGCTGCATTAGGGGGAGGCTTGGAAATGGCCCTGGCCTGTGACATCAGAATCGCCTGTAAGACTCAGTGGACCTTTTTTTACTTGGAGGGGACAAAATAAAATTGGCAACCCAAAAGCCAGCTGGACAAAGCAGTAGAAGTCTTAGTATTCCCAGTTTCTGTTGTCTTTTCCCAGTTGCCATATTGGGAATCATCAGCATATTAATCAATCTAAAAAAGAGAAAGAAATATACAAATTGAAGGTAAAAAATGAATGAAAATAGATATTTTTTAAATATTAAAGGTCATGTCAGTGATGCTGTGTCAGACTTTGCATTTAAAGACTATTTAACAATAAAATTAGAATTAAAATATTTGTAACCCTGTGGGAGGCCCTCAAGGACCCCTGGAGCTTTGGGATTCTACTTTGAGAACATTTGTTCAATGATGTTACTAATTTTTCATTATTATATCTTAAATTTTGTCATGAGCAGTTGTGTTCATGTGTAGCCTGCACTGACAATAACACTTCTTTTTTAACCCGACAGCCAATTCTTCAAAAATGGGACTGGTTGAGACCAAACTTGCCATCATTCCTGGAGCAGGTAAATTGTTGGCTTATCTCATAAAATCAATTTAAAATTTGTTTTTTCGTCTCCACACTTAAGGGGACAAAACCAAAGATGACTGAGAAGCAATGAAAGAGGTAACAAATTCCCAGAATTACCAGCAGCTTCACTTAATCTCTCCGACTCTCTGACTTCACGCATATCATAACTTCAGTCTGAATTATTTTAAAATTAAACAGAGGTGTCATCCACTTGACTCTGCTTATGTCATCTGTTGACGGTCCACCTGTAAATACCACCCCTTTATGGTACAAGGGTGTTCTTATATCTGCATCTTTTGATCTATAGATTCATTTCATGAAGTTAGAACCTTAAAGAAAAAAAGGTTATGTATTATTTGACTTTTTCATCCCAGTCCATAATAAATACAAGGCACAGCGAAACTGTTCCTCAGCTTTACTACGCCTCCGCGCCAGCAGAAGGAGGGAAAGTCTTTACATCTGGCACAGATGTTAACACGGACTCAAGGATGAGCTGATTAGATTTCGGTGGTCGTAGGTCAAGGTCACTGCGACCCCATAACTCGCAATGTCATTTCCCGATTATGACATAATATTCACACAAACATCTGAAAATGGCAAAAATAATGACATTTTGTATATAAACGGTCAAAGGTCAACTTTATTGTGGACTGCATCACCGAAAGGAGGGAAATTCTTCCGATGTGGCACAAATGTCCACGTGGACTCAAGGATTAACTGGTCAGAAGGTCAAATGTCACAGTGACCGCCTGTTTTTTTTTTTGTTTTTTTTTTTGGCATAACTCATGCGCTGTTTATGACAACATTTTAGGCGTTTCCCACAATGCTACAGTTCGTTTAGCAGACGCTTTCATCCACAGCAACTCACATGTGCGAGCTCAGCAACACAAGCAAGGATCCAGGCAGGAGAGAACGACGCGAGTCAGTGGCCTCAAGCGAGGCTCAAGTCTGAAAAAGACGTAGGTGCCTCGAGGTAGTGTTGGAGAAAACGCTAAAGCAAAGAGGATAGGAGAGAAATGCATAGAGAAGAGCACAATAAATCCATCATATGCATCAGAGACACGGCTTTGATCCAAGCGAATCAATTCCAGCCAGCAGGCTCATTTTGAGGAAGTGGGTTTAAGGTGGCAAGCACACAAACGCGCACGAACCAGCTAATGAGTTTTAGCCGTGTGCCACCAGTTGGATGTAATGATGTCACTCAACGTCGTCGCGGATTAAATTTCACAGGAAGACTGCATGATTGGATTTTTGATACATGATTACATGCTGACGAAAGCAGAGGCGGGCAGGAACCGTTACATCACAAAGCGTGTTTGGGCACAAGTCGTTCCCTGATTATGAAATTCCTACATTTTCTATGAATGTGTAAAAGGTTGAAATGAAAAATGGATGACTTTTTTTTTTTTTTTTTTTTAACTCTTGATACATTTAATATAATCCATTCAAAGTCTTCACTACATATTTTATGGGCAGAATTGGATGTTAACTGCAACTTGACTGGTTCACGGAGGCGTACGGCGACGGGGCTGGTGATCGGTTGTGGTCTTGCGAACATGTCAAGGCCACGTTGGGTCCAGTTTTCTCTTGTTCCCCCGCGCAGGCGGAACCCAGCGCCTCCCGAGGGTGATCGGGGTGTCTCTCGCCAAGGAGCTCATCTTCGCCGCCCGGGTGGTGGACGGCGCGGAGGCGTGCCGCCTGGGTCTCGTCAGCCACTCCGTGGAGCAGAACAAGAGCGGGGACGCCGCCTACCTGCGCGCTCTGGAGCTGGCTCGCGAGATCAACCCTCAGGTGAGAGGATCGCGGCACCCCTCTGACTCACGCCCTTGACTCAGCGGTGAATTTGGAGGACCGCTGCTTCTCATTTTAATAAAATCACCCCATGGTTTTTGGCTCCTCAGGGTCCAATTGCAATCAGGATGGCAAAGTTGGCGATCAACCAGGGCATAGAGGTAAGTTACTGCAGGGCTGGTTCAGGCGCAGATCACAAGGTTTCTGAGGGTTCATTCAAGCATCTGCAATTAAAATAAAAAAAAACAACTACTTTTTCTTATTCGTGCAATGGTATATATTTACCTTACATTCGCTGTAAGTATTAAATTTGCAGAAATTGTGCTTCAGGAAAAACTCACTGCCAGTCAGATTAACTTTGTAAATCTGTTTTTTGTTTTTTAATTGTCACAGTCATCACACACATTAAAGTATTTTAAGTTTGCTTTGTGTGTTCTGAAATAAAAACTACAATAACTAGAGCATTCACTTTTTGCGTCTGAGACACATCACCAAAAGAAAAATAGTTAGAAAGTTCAAATAACTTGTAAAAGGCTAAGAAAGACTTTAGCCTTTATATTTCTGTGTTCGGAATCGGTTTGTATCAGTGGGTTTTGTGCGGTTATTTCACAAAAATGTAGGATTTGAAAAAAATTTTCAGTATTTCATTCAGCCATTCTGATTAAGTCATACTTTTAGTTTCCGTTGTACAGATTCTAGATGTGAAAATTATTTGAATACAGTCCAATAAGTGACATCCCCTAATGCAATAATACCACTGAAGGCTTTGGTAGAACAGTTCTACTGCAGAGTTCAAAAGGTTGAGCCAGCGGGCAAATAGCATCAAACTACTAATTTGTAATTAGTTTGTATGATGTCACATGTTGAGATGTTTTGTAATTCAATTTTTCTTTACTTTGGTTTTGGAAATGTGGAAGAGCAAAATTAATACATGTCAGACGGAGAAGATGCATTAAAATCAAGGATCCTGTTTACCACGAATATGGCAATTTAAAAGTTATGGCAGTCTCGTGGAAGTCTGAATATAGCGCATCTTTTCCACATTTTTTAGTCTTTGATATTTATCTGTTCAGGTACTAAATGTTCTCGAAAAGCAGGGAGAGTTCCTCAGTGAAGTGAAACAGACCCTTATTCCTAATTGCAGTATTAATCATTTTTATAATCATCATTCACCCGAAGCCCGAGTGTCGTAGAACTAGCAAGACTATTTTTTTCACTGGCCCTTGACAGCTGACGTCATCACCTGCACCGCGAACATTCACCAATAAATGCATGTTCTCTCTCAGGTGGATCTGTCCACAGGTTTGGCCATCGAAGAGGCTTGCTATGCCCAGGTGAGTCTTCCCTTATTGAGCGAATTCACCTTTATTATGTTGCTCTATCATTTTAAAGACAAGTAGCCTCATAGATACACAAAGGAATACCAAGACATCAGTGATTAGAATGAATGAATATGAATAGTGCGTTGGTTTGTCGACAGTATGTCAGTGAATGCAGCACACAGATATACATCACAACAGTAATCAGCCTCTCCATTCGCTTGAGAATTTCTCTCGAGAGCTTCCCAACTCCAGCTGGACACGTCTAAGCTCTTGCCGCTCACAGTATGAATGCATACATTCTCCATCGTTCTTCGCCATTCACAAACAAAATATTTGCGCTTCAAAGTCCAGTGTGGGATTAAAAAAAAAAAAAAAAAGCATCTGCATCATTAGTTGCTGAACTTTCAGAAGCAATTTAAATGAATTTCAACACCACTGATGACGAGAGTCTCTGAATATAGTATTATAGGTTTTCCTCTAAATGTCAGAGTCTTAACCATACTTCTCTGGTCACGTCTGCTTTCAGACAGTCTCTTGTCATTTATGTGTTGACGTTCAAACCACAAAATGCTTCCCGCTTAAAATGGTAAACTTTTCTCGCATTTTGTCCATTGTGTAAGCTGGCGATATTCATTTCTGGTGACGTCAGTTCACACATGAAGTAATACAAGGACAACAAGAACAATGGCCGACAGCGAGCCATGTTCGTGCTGCTGTCCAGTTTTTATTAACACTTTTCCAGACAAGTGCGGCTTTGCTGCACTGCTGCTGTGATCAGCAGGGAAAAAAAATTAGCTATAGAGAAAATATAGAAGAAAGTGTCTGCATGCAGGTACGGTATGTGACCTTTTTTCTGTGGCGTTTAATTGCAGAACTACACCGCCATCCGACTGCTCTGGCATGAATTCTGCCGCGTTTTCAACTGTGTGCAGATCTGTGTGCATCTTCATTGCCGCATTTTTTCGCGTGAACACAGACACTTTTCAAGAATGCAGTGGAAAATGTTAAGGTTACGCAGCTGTTGTAGGATTTGCACAACCCTTTGAGATGCTGATTGGCAGGGACACGGTCACTTTTTAAAATAATTTGTGGATCAAGTCACGACCATCTCTAAACTTCTCTTAAAACGTGCACTGACACCTGTTGTGTCGTTCCACAGGTGATACCAACTAAAGACAGACTGGAGGGTTTGGCTGCATTTAAGGAGAAGAGGCGCCCTCACTTCAAGGGAGAGTGAGTCCAGGGTTCTCCCTGAAACCCGTCAGCGTTCCGCCTTAAGCTCTCCTGCTTCCAACATATTTAGAGGTGAACGGCAGTGGGGGCGGGGGACGGGGGGCTTTCAGTTTGACTTCATCATCGTAGGTTTGGTCCTTGATGGTGATTTTTACCAGCGCTTTCAAAATGAAATGATCAGATCGTGTCAACCAGCACATTGGCCTTCTGGGAAACAGTCATGCTAGGCAAGTGCTGGCCAGTGCTTCATATACTCGGAATACTTCTGCAATCTCTAACATGAGCAACTCACAGTGGTCGTCGCTTCTTGCAGTCTTGATTGGCAGTCGCCTCCTGACTAGTGAACCGGTCCATCAATGAAGTTCTGTTGATGCTGCACCGGAAGGGTCTATTGACCTGATGGAAATTACTGTGACCTCGGCATTTGCGTTTATTAACATTTTTATGCCATTAGAATGATTCTAAAAGAACGCCAATAATGACATCACATCTGCACATGGTGACTTTTAAGACCTCGAAGGATTGTTTTTGAAGGAAGCTTTTTCCTTCTTGTCCAGATGTAGTTCTTATATACTTAAACAAAAATAACTCATTTCATTGGTTAATGTACTAACAGAATGTAAGTTATTGTACTGTAAATGTTGGATCATCCGGTTCGGATGATCAGCTTTCCGGGCCTTTTTTTTTGTTGTTAATCTCTGCAAACCGCCTCGTCTTTCTCAGTCAGCAAGCCAGCGCGATTTCTTTTTCCCAACCATGTGTAGGACTTTAATCATGTACCCGCGCACACACTCTTGTTGTTAAACGCAAGTCCTGCAGCCAGTGAATCATTTCTCGCGTGCAGGTTTCAACCTGACGGAGCTGGACCTCAGGCTCAGCGCTGATGTGTGCAAACGCTGTTAAAAGTGTCTGCAGTGTCAGAGAGATAACAGGCGCCGCTGACCCATTCAGCCGAAAGAAATCACGACAACACGGGTTAAAAAAAAAAAAAAAAAGGAGAGTTTATGTTCCGTTCCGCTCGCCATCATCAGCTCTCGTTGACAGCGAAGGGGGGTAGGGGGGCGGCTCGGTCAGCCATCATAAATGCCGTGAACCGGATGGACAACTAGAGATGTGTGTGATTTAAAAGCTACTTGCAGACATTAACGCTTTCAGGAAGCACACGCCATTATAACCTTACATGAATTGGATCTTAGTCATGATGTGCAACATACACACACACACACACACGAATGTCCTCTGTCTGTTCTGCCGCCGTTACTGTTAACCCTCTGACAGTCGGGACTGCCAGTGCTAATCAGCCATAAAGCACTTGAGTTTGCTTCCTCTGTGTTGCCTTTTCACTTGTGTTACATGTGTTGGGTTTTCGTGTTTGTTTGTTTTTTGCAACCAAGCCTCAAAATGCTGTGATTTAAACTGTAGATGAATGAATCTGCTCCAGCGAAGGAGATTTGACTTTGGTGAGGGGCGTGAGTCTGTAAGTCCTCCATCACACGTCTGTAAATAAAACATTTGACGCATCCAAACGTTCCCTCTTGTTTGTCTTTTCCTCTTTTTTGAGTGAAGGACTGGTCGCATAAAAACTCCCGCCGGAAGCCTAAACACGGGGGGGTTAATGATAAGAACTATGAGAATTAACTTTCTGACGCAAATCTAATGTTTTCCAGCCGAGCTCAGAGATTAAAAAACTAATTCCTCCTTCATGGATGCGTTTGCTTCTGGTTTTGCACTTAAAAATGCAACCGTCGAATAATGGGCGGTATTGTAAAAACCGTTGCACAAATTTCATTCCACAGCAGTCTCCAGTGGATGTCTAAGCAGCAGACGTCCACCCAGATGCAGATGAATGTTTGATTCTCATGCAGAACTTGGTTCTCCTGACGACTTACTGTTTTTAGACTCCTGGTTTCAAGGATTTTTGGCACCAAAAACGCTTGGTTAGGTTGAGGGAAACCTTTTTTTTGCAACATTAGCCGCACGTCACGAGGAATTCTGGACTTCTATGAAAGACTGTCAGAAAGCCCTCAGGGCAAAGTTAACTCCCACGTGCCTCAGTGCAAATAGCGCTGTGGGCTACAGACGCTTTACGGGTGTAAAAGATCTCTGCCTGTTGCGTCATTTGAAATGTTTAATGTAAGAGTAAAGTTGCACCGTGAATGAACCTCATGCAGCCTCCCAATCACAGCGCAAAACACCAACCTTTTGCTCGGAGAGTTTAAAGGTGCAGTTCGCTCAAGTTTCAGAAAGCATTTCTTTTTTCTTTATTCCCTTCAGTGGCATTTATCCATGGAGATGAAAGTAACCACAAATATTGATATTTAGCACGGAGAGCTATGCACATAATGATTAATCTAAACTCCACAGTAATTGACTTATTTAAAAAAAAAAAAAATTTAATGTGCGTATACATATACTGTACTTGTATGTACTGTACATTTTGTTTATACTCTGCACAGATGAGTTAGTTTACATACCTGTACTTTCTGCTTTTTTTTTTTTGCTAACTTGGTAATCTTTTCTCTATTTCTAATTATTGACGATATATATATATTTAAAGGTCACACCAGTGATGCTGTTAGACGTCTTGTGCTTAAATATTTGTGAAAGGCTTTCGAAGGCAGACAGGCATTTTCACTGGAAAGTCAAATTATCTCATTTTGGGCGGAACCCCCTGAAACGGCCTTAAGAAACCCCTCGGGCCCCTCGGACCCCACATCGGACAGCCCTGCCCGTGTGAGCGAAGGGTTTGCACGCGAGCAGACGGTTGAGGCCTTGGCTGGTGGTTGCGTGCAGACCTTCCCTGTGGCTTGATGCTTCTGCTGCACATACCCGCTGTAGCTGGCTTCCTTCCGGCAGATGTCCCAGCACTAAGATGGGGGGGAAATCCTACCACAGGCCGAGGTTGCGTAAAGAAAGACCTGTGCGCCCGCATCTCATGGGAAATGTCAAAGGTGTAACTATAACGACAACCATTTTGTATTTTTTTTTTTTTTTTTGATTTACTCACCGCAGGTCAGGTCAGCGTGGAGATGTGCTCCTTCCTCCCGGTCGTCCTCGGGGACTGTTAAAACGGTTTTCTTTTGACAGGTGGTTTTGGTCCCTCAACAGTATTTGTGCCGTTCGAAACTATTTCAGTTTGCGATATTGACTTCGGCTCAAGTCAGGCTTCCTCAGGTGACGGCAGTGAGGGGGGACTGGCTGCTCTTCGCATCTGGAATTCGTAGCTGGGAGCCGCGCAAACTGAATTCGAGCAGATGGAGCGGAGGCCGATCTCGGTACCTGCACAAGGCCTTTGCGTTCTATGTTTCAGTTCCACCATCATAAGCCACCCTTTAATTAAAGTTATGTAGGCAATGAATTTTGAAAACTACAATTAAATGCTTTTTGACAGAGTTGGCGAGTATGTTCTGCTCTTTTCTAGGTCAGAGGTCAAACTTTCTAGTGTGGACGAGGCAATTTTTTACTTCAGCCACAGATTCGACACCCCCAGAGTCAGACACGCAGATGCTTATCAGATGTACAAGGAGCCTTGAGAAAAAAAAATATGTTTGGGACCCACTGGCTTAAATGCACAGGAACTGATGTCAAAGGCTCAAGGTACCAAACACCACAATGGCACAAAGGAGAAAAAGGTCAAAGGTTCAATGTTACCTGTGTAATTTTGGTTCCTTGCTAGTCTAATAAGAATTTTTAAGCTTAAATTGATTGGAATTATTTTCTATTTGTGTTTATGTTAAAAACGGTTTAAGTGTTCCGTCAACAACACGCCGTGATTTCAAAGCGCTCTCAGCTGAAAATTCACAGGTTTGGAGTGGGCTCAACGTACAGTCGATGTCACGTTCTCTCAATAAGCACTCGGGGAATCTTGGACATGTGCTGGAGGAGTCAGGGATTGAACCTGTTACCTTTAAATTCAACTGAAGGAAGGCGGTTGAATGGGAATCAGCCGACCCCGTTGGCGGAATT
This sequence comes from Dactylopterus volitans, assembly GCA_901007715.1. Lineage (NCBI taxonomy): Eukaryota > Metazoa > Chordata > Actinopteri > Syngnathiformes > Dactylopteridae > Dactylopterus > Dactylopterus volitans. The sequence goes on from CAAKHG010032464.1 coordinate 12,464, forward strand.
AAAGGTTTCCACCGTTGCAAAGCGATGCGAAGCTCAACTCTGTTCATGCAAGTGCCACCAAGCACACAGATTTCTTTGATAGTTACGATTTGTGCATTTCAATAAAAGTGCATCCAAAACTCCAGGATCTAATTGGATTGATTTGATTTGAATATTGACGTGCATGTTTTGGATGTCTCCAGTGACCTTTTTTCTGGAGTTCTTGCAGGCATTTTGAGTCGGGAGTAAATATGTGATAGGCCACGCCCACCCGCACAATCAGCAGGTCATTTTTCGGATCTTTGGTTAAACTTGTCCCCAGAACATGCTCAATAACTTTGGGCTTGACAAAAAAGTGCTTCCAGTCCCTATTGCGACCTTATACAAGATATGTACCAAAATGTGTGTGACGCTTGGACAAACGGACACGGAGTTATTCAGATTCAGGATTCAGATTCCTTCCATCGTCATTGCAAATTATGTCTAGCACTCGGTAGAAGGCATCTCAAGTTATATAAACACCAAATGAATGCAAAAATGCTATACAAGACCAGGTATAAAAAAATAAAAAAAAGCAATATCAGACGCGTTAATTGAGAAGAGTGAGGCAGACTTTGGTTTTACATACTGCACATTGAGTATTGCACTTGACAAGATATTTAAACTCTGTATTACACATGACTGACATATTTGCATCTTCCAGTTCTGTGTTGATTCACTGTGGGGCTTTTTCAGTGTTTAGGGGGTTTTATTAGCATTGTGTAGAAGCTGTTGAAGAGTGTGGTGGTCCTGGCTTTGGGTGTGCGCGCCCACGTCTGCCAGGCGTTGGCCCGGCTGAGATGAGCCCTCCAGGATCCTCCTGACTTTCTGGAGGCGCCGGGAGTGGAAGATCTCACCCCGAGCAGGTAGCATGGTGCTGATGCATTTCTGTGCCGCGTTAATGGCCCTCTGCAGTGATTTAAGCTCAGCCGCAGCCAATCTTCATCACTGTTTTTTACAATTTATGTGGATTAGCAAAAATTGAATGCGACGCACTTTCTTGGTCTAATTAACTTTTTCGCAGAGTACATAGGGATGCATATGTGTGTCAGATTTCAAGTTAATCATATTCACCTAGTCAGTGTCCCAGGTTTTTAAACTTTTAATTGTATAACATGAATTACTGCACCACCTAGCTGTATTTGTACACTTTATACATTTTAATAAATATACAAAAAACAAAACAGGGAAAAAATGGAAAAACAAAAATATTTTCCTATATATATTTTGAAAATGGGCCAATATTACAATGACTATAAAATGTACTCAATACTTGATTATGAAATGTGATTTCCAAAAAGGATAAACTGGAAACAGGGGCGCTGCAGTTATTTGGGCTGCTTGCATCCTCAGTCTCATCATTTCAGTCATCAAGGATGCTGGAGTCTGTTGATGTTTTCCTGGTCCTATGCTGCCCTCTGTTGTTTGGAGTGTGCCAGGCACTGGCTTGACTCATAAATTGATCTTTGAAGAACAATTCGAGAATCCGTCTATTATTGAGAACTTTTAAACTTCAGTGTCTGGAATAAACTGGCCAAACGTTTATGTTGAAGCCAGTAACTCTCAATCAAGAGACCTCTGAGGAGCTCGTATGATTCAGCGACTGGATCGAGCATTGCTTTTAGGATCATATTTGGGTCTTATGAAGGATCCAGGCAGTGATGTGGCATGATGAATAAAAGTGCAGTAAACTCAGCCCATATTTTGCAACAGACATTTTAGAGAGATCAAAGTATCAGAGCCATTTATCCTGATAGGATGAAAACTGAATCACATGAAGGCTCCTCACGTATCGTGGTGACATGGCGAGTGAGGAGAAAGTGTGTTTTCTCGGTCTGCCCCATTCTCTTCTGTGGAACCCGCAGGTTCTTGCCCAGTTTGAGCCCAGAGATCTCCGCTGCTCACTCTGTCCACGCTGCGTGCAGGATTCTTTGGAGTCGCGTGCGGACAAATGCCTGTGAGTTCTTCTCGACTGCATGCGAGGATTCTCCATGTGTCTGCGCTGTGCAGTGGCAGCGATTTTCACATTTGAGTTGTTAAATTCTGCTTTGTTTTCCAGACATCCCTCAGCAATGAAGATCGCAGTCCTCGCCTTCTGTATCGTCGCCCAGAAGTCCTCATCAGTACCACCTTCTTTGCTGATGACAGCGCCAAGGTAGGAGAAGGAACAAATCTCTTTTAAAGCAGTATACCATCTGGGAATCGTGGGTTCATTATTGGTTCTATTATAACTTCATCACCTTGCTTTTGGCCGGATGTTGAGTGTCCAGGTCGGGGGTTTTTTTTTAATCTCACATCTGTTGTCTGCTGTGGGACAGGAGAGCCAGATCGTCTGCCAAATGGAGGTCACCCAGCTGCGTCCGAGGAGCCCGTTGGATGCCGTTCTTCACGCCTGCACTCGGCGTCTTGATGGTCCAATCCGCCGCAAGCAGGAATAGGAATGGTGAGAGTAAACACCTTTGTCTGTAGTCACGTTGAAGGGATTGCTGAATTGGCCTGTGAGAACATCTCTGGCTGTCTTCCCGCTGTATAGTTCATGTTCTCAATGAGGCTGACAAAACTTGGGTGGTATCCTGCAATGGCTCAGAATCTGTCCAGGCTGTCAAAGGCCATTTTCATAATCAATAGAATCTATGCATAGAGAGGAACTCCGTTCAGTGGACTGCTCGGTGAAGATACACGTGGTAGAGATTTGGTCCATGCATGATCTTTCCCTCCTGAAGCCTCCCTGCTGATCTCAGAGCTTCATCTTTACTGCATTTTTCAGTCTTCCCGTAATGACTCTGCTGAGCACCCTTCCCAAGAGCAGACGGCTGCATTATCCCTCTGTGGTTTCTGAATTCCTGAACATCTCCGTTCTTTGGAAGTTTGATAATACAGCAAGTCGAGACATTCCCGACCTCTCCGACAAATCTCATCAGAACCCTTTCATAGGTTTGTTGAGTAATCCAGCGAGCAGCCGCTGATGTAACCTTTTTAGTGGATTTGGAAAAGTGCCACAGTCAAATGTCCCTCAATTTTATCTCACGGTGAGATGATGCTCCACTTCTCTCACATAGAGTCAAGCGGAGAACATGCAGAATATTAATGACTCTCCCTCTATTGGAAAAATTCTTGAGTTAAAGTTATTGTTAGTAATAACAGCGACAACTTCTATGCACTGGCTAAATGCATCAGAGGACGAAATCGCGGCGCGATGCGGCGCGGCGCTCCATAAATAACACTCAGCTCCAGGGGTTCTCGGCGTCGGATGTTGTGGATCTCCGTCTCCTCAGTTTACCTGCCGAGGTTCACTCATTCAGGTGGGATCACGATTAAGTTACTAAGCTGCTTATGTTACTAATCCCGAGCCAACTCTGGCACAACGGCTGTGGAGCTAATGTGTTACCTTGTGACAATGGGAACCGTAAAACTAGGCCAAAATTAACGGCTATACGTCATTGTCGGCATGCTAAGTGATGTCTTTGGGATGACTCTTGTGATAACAGGCCCCTCCCACTTAAAAATGTACAAGTACCAACAAGATGAAACATGTCACTTGATGAATCAGTCGCATCATTTTGTAGGAATCTTTTTTTTAATTGCATAAACTGGATGTCTCACAACTTCAGTATAGCCAGGAAGTAACAAGAAAAGTAATAAAATAAATTTTCCTTTTGCATAATTTTGTTTCGGTTTCATTAAATCTTCTGGTCAACATTTCTTCAGTCAACATTTCCAAAAAAACAAAAAAAAAAAAAAAAACAGAACTGAATTTAATAATCGTCTTGAGTCGCTCAGTCGTGATTAAAATGCAGTTTTTTTTTTCTTCTCATCAACCAGCATCAGAACATGAAATCACTGTGCAATGTCGTAGTAGTACTCCCGCAGTCTTGGCTCAATGATCCTGAATCCAGGTCTTTCCTCGACCCTGTAAGACATTTAAGCAAGGCTGAGTAGAGATCCTCTAGGAACGAGGCGTCCTCGCTGCGCACCGCTCGGCTCTGCCGAAAGACAGCCGTGCGATGACGTCACCAATGAAAAACATGCACTTACTTGTATGTCCAGCAGGTCCTCATGAGGCTGTACATCTCCGCTGGACAGTTTACCGGGGCATCCATGCGTAGTCCGCTCTCAATCATTTGCATGACATCGTTTCCTTTCATCCCCTGTGAACAGCAGTATCGATGAAATCCACGTCC
>CAAKHG010032469.1:0-14883 GCA_901007715.1 Dactylopterus volitans
TCACTAACCAGGCGAAGCAATTAAATCCGAGCCCCGGCCGATATACAGTGTTTTCCCATTTGTCGAGCAAGGACGTCGCAGATTGCTAAGATTAGCAGAGCTTGGGAACGGCGCACGGCTGCACAGATGCTAACATCTCCAGCTCTTATTTATAGTTAGATTTTCGAAATGTTTGTTTGTATTAAAAAAAAAAGAAAAAAAAGGACTTCTTAAGGTGCTTATGTGGGAACAAAAATATTGATGGGTCCTTCTTAAAATCTCCACAAAAATGGCAGCTGTTGAAAATATTTCTGTGTTGAGAAACATGGTGCCACTGTTTTTTTTGTTTTTTTTCTCATTTTACTCTGCACTCAAACTTTTTGTAAATCTGATTGTGTTGTATTAAGAACTTGATTGTATGACACAACTCAACAGTGCAACACAGTGCACTTTTTGTCTGTCTTTAATTTGTTTTTTTCTTTTTTAACGCCTAAACTAAGTATGAATAACATTTCATCGTTTTGTGAGACTTCGGAAACTTCAGCATCCGAATTCGGTATTTATTATAATTTAACACGTTTTACTGTAAATGTCAATAAAAGGTTTAAAGTTGGCTTTATCTGTTTTCATGTGTTTTTTTTCTCAATGGTGCCACTTGTTTTTGCATGTGTGTGTGTGTGTGTGTACTAATGTGATGCCCACTTGTTTTATCAGGAAAAATGTTCACCTCTGTCAAAGATTCCACTTCTCCATTCACGCTTTATCACCAGCTCATGTCTACGTGATCAAACAAAAAGACGGCTTACCCTTTTTTTTTCTCTCCCAGTGAACAGCTGTGCTGCACGTGGGCCATAATTTCTAAGAAGCATGATGGTGAGAATCGGAGTTCTTGTGAGGCCTGAGCCTGCAGAGGGAGCAGTGATGCGCGGGCTGCGGGTCGATAACGTAGCCCAGATCACTGCAGCGCATGTTATGTCTGCCTGTTCAGCCCGGAGGGGAGTGGTGGGGGGGTTTAACCCACAGCTGGACAGATGTGCCTCAACGCAAGAGCCACGGTGTTATGTGCAGCGTACCCGTCCTCCGACAGCCTGTTTGAAAATGTTCAATGAGTCATTTATACACACCTGGAGCTATTACATAAATGCTGCTTTGGTTATTTTTGATACACTGCCGGCTTTGTGTATATTGCAAGTGGCAACATGTACACCGTACACCTCATGACAGTGCCGAAAATGGCACTGTCATGACTTAACAGTTTTTTTCCCACACAGAAAAATTACTATTTACAGCAGTTGTAAACTGATACCTCTGCCCAGGGATCTACTAGTAGTAGCTTAACTGTCATGCTTCATAACATTCAGCCATTATAAATGTTATTCTCACCTGTGCTCTCTCTCTCTCTCTCTGGCAGTTCAAATGTTAGTTTGAAAAAGTCTCGTAAGCTAAACCTTATCAATGCAATGTAATGCCGCATTGCGACTAACTTTTCCAGTTTCAGTGATGATTCGTCTTCTATCGTTTGGAAGTTGTAATTGAAACGAAGCGGGCACGGCGGCGCAGCGACACCCCGGTCCACAAGGGGGCAGCAACGCGACGTAAGGCCGCGCTGACCTGTGATACTCCCTCACGAGAAGAACACGGGGAGGGAGGAAGCTAACGCTAACGAGCGTCGTGTACATGTAGGCTGTTAGCCATGTAGCTGCCTAACCCACCTGGATACGTAGCTAAAGGGGAGTTTGGGCAGTAAATACGCGAGAGGCCCACATAAGCCACATAGACTCCGATAAGCGGATCTAATACGCCAAGCTAAGAAATATTGCAAGGAAAGGTGAGTTGTTAAGACAGCGCAGCTAGCCAGCATTAGCTTGCTAACCAGCTAAGGCTAGCTGTCTTAAGAACGATATTCTATCTAGTGCCTCCCAGCCCACGTAAACCAGCGTAATTTGTGTAAGCATGCAGGCCAAACAAACGACTATCCGAACTTGTGATGCGACATTTGGGCCGGGGAAGCCACAGCTAACATTTCCTGGTCCCGAAATCGCACATGAAAGTTCGACGTGAAGGCCCCCCGTAGCTAATGCTACATGTAAACAAAAGACATGGCAGAGATGTGTAACCTGTCAACTCCCTTGACTTGATTAGCCACTGGACGGGGATCTGGGGGCGGGTCGCTCATCGAGTACCGCGGAATTGTGAATGCGCGTCTTGAATTCGCCTTTTTCACCTGTTTGTAACTTTTGAGGTCACGTGTTTACTACCGTCAAGAGATGTATGTTATGGTTGTGACTGTCAAATGGTGAAGTTCGATGATCCGAGGAACACTTGTTTTTTTTCTGGTCAGCGGTTAATCGAGAAATAACGTAAACCACCTAATACAGACAGACCTAATCTCATGTTATTGCTTGATTAAACTCTGATCAGACAAAAAAAAAATGTTCCCAAAGCCACGTGCTGCTCTTATTGGCAAATACTATTCCTGGTCTGTCATAATTGTGATTCTACAGTGGATGAGGCCATTCTGTCAAGCTCGATAAAAGTCTCAAGCCAGGAAAAACGGTTCATGGCAATGCCGGAGTTTTTTTGTTGTTGTTGTCACCATGTCTGGAGTCCTGGCACTCTGAGGAAGGAACAAAATATCCTTATGTGTCCCATGTTTTGGTTGAGCAGATGCAGGCAGGTGACCCCGTGGTTGGTGCTCCGATGGCAGTCAGTGGTGCTCAGAGCCGGTCAGAGGACGAAGAGTCTCTGGGAGTAAAAGATGTGAAAAGGACAGCAACACAAGCATTTGGCAGTGGTGTTCCCAAGCGCAGAAGTTCCTCTAGGTTTCATTCCTTCCATTGTGTTGTTCCAAATATATTCTAGCATAGTTTTCTTCGCTTTAAAGAGGAATATAAATGTGTTCCTCAACGCACTTCATAATATTTGATACCGTGTATTTGGTGGAATTGCTGTGTAAATGATATCCAAAAAAAAAAAAAATGTCCGCAGGTCAATAAAGAGGAAGAAGTTTGACGATGAGCTGGTGGAAAGCAGCCTCGTCAAATCATCCAGTAGAGTTAAAGGTCCTCCGGTCATAGAGCCTGTCCGCTGCTCAGGGAGTGAACCTTCATCTAGCGAGAAGAAAAAGGTGAACATTTTCTTTGACGTGCCCGACTGGGAAAGGCTTGCATGGGATTCATGGCTCATTTTTATTATTCTCCTTTATGTGACCTTACCAGGTGACAAAATCAGGAACAGCTTTAACGCCGCCTCTCACTATGGTGATAAACCCTGCGCCTATCACCAAACGGGTGAAGAAAAGCAAGCAGCCCCTACACATTACGAAGGACCTGGGCCGGTGGAAACCTACTGATGACCTGCTGCTTATAAACGCAGTGTTGCAGGTGAGCAGAACCACATAGCTGTCACGAAAGATTGTTATTGCTCCAGAGCTATTTTGACCGACCAGTCTTGTGTTTCACGTTTGATTGCAGACCACAGACCTAACCTCTGTGCATCTGGGGGTCAAGTTCAGCTGTCGTTTCACCCTGCGGGAAATAAAAGAGAGGTGGTACGCGCTCCTCTACGACCCTGTCATCTCAAAGTAAGAGAGCCCCGGTTTTATATCTTCCTGCTCACATTTACACGTTTGCCCGTCAACTTTACGGCGTCGCGCTCCGTCTTGTTTTGTGTCTTTCTCAGGCTGGCGTGGCAGGCGATGCGGCAGCTTCACCCAGAGGCCATTGCGGCCATCCAAAGCAAAGCTCTCTTCAGTCAGGCTGAGGAGGCGCTGCTGGCAAAGATTGGCTCAGTAAGCTAGAATGTTTCTTTTAGAATATTTCTATTTTTTTTTTTTTTTTTTTTTGTAATTTTCTTAATGTGTAGTAATAACGAACACAAAGGGCATCAAAGACGAATGCAATGCAATTCAAAAATTCAGTGCTGGAACTTTTTTCCCCTTCATGCCCATTGAAAACAGTGGAGACATTTGGCTTCTGTGCTTTGCCTCAACAAGACGGCCGTGTTGTGTTTGTCCTTGAACAGACCAGCCAGCCCAAACTGGACGTGTTCCAGGAGCTTCTGAGTAAACACCCCAGTGTCTTTCACCAGTCCCGCACCCCCAAGAGCCTGCTCGTACACTGGCAGCTGCTGAAGCAGTACTACCTACTGGATGACCAGAGCGGTGAGTGGAGTTTCCCCATCGAAACCAACACTAGATGGAATACGCTGACTCAGTTTGGCTCGTGCGGGTTTAATGAAATCCTGGCATTAGCGTTTAGATATCACAGAAATCAAACTAGGAATAACCGGGAATCTCAAGCAAGTGGCAACATGTTTAATTAGAATTTGAATTACATATCAAATTTTTGACGATGCTCTCTACTCTGTAGCCAGATCTTATGAGATCTGATACCATGCAATTACTTGTTCTTAAAGCATTATGGTATAGTAGGAACTGATCTTCACCCAAGCTCTCTTTCATGAATAACTTACAGGAGAACATTTTTTAGAATGGATGTATTCGATCTAAGGTTGTCTATTCATAAGTGTCGCATAGTGGAGATGGTAAAGATTTGTTTGCACGCTAATAACTGAGATAACAATATCGGTCGGATAAAAATATTTATTTGCTGATGAATTTTCTGGTGAGTTTATCATAAGGAAACAAACAAATTTTAAACCCTGTATACAAAGCACTGAAGAAAAGTAGTTTACAACTCAACATCTGTCTGCCTCTCATTGATATGAGTCTATTAAACCATGTAATATGGGACATCATGCATGTATAAAACATTACGCTTGAGCTTTTATTTTCTTTAGACTTTGCGCCTCATGTTTGTACGTCCAGTTAGGCATAAAGTGCATTTCCGTGTGACACCAGTGTCACCTAATAGTTTTTATCTTTGTCCCGTTTCCCTCGTGCCTTCAGCACACCCATCACTTTCAGTATTGATCATGTTTGTTTAGATTGGTCAACAAAAGTTGTAATGCCCGTGAACACCACACTCAGGAAATGGGCAATATTCGAAGATTAACAGCTGATCAAGTCCGACTGGATGAATTTCCTATTGGAAATGCAGCACCATGCTGTTTGCAGACATCTGTAGCGGAGGACAAACTTTGGAGTGTGGTGTCCGTTTTCTGCAGTAAACTGTGTTGCACTCAGCCGCCCGTCGTGTTTTGTGTTGCAGTCCAGCCTCTCCCTAAAGGTGACCAGGTCCTGAACTTCTCCGACGCCGAGCAGATGGTTGACGACGTAAAGTTAAAGTAAGAGAGTGCTTCACGGCCGTTCCCTCCTTTCTGCCCTGACTTTGGTGCTTAGAAATTCTGCTAAAGATGAATTGATGTCTTTTGTAAATGTTCCGTGCCCGTTGATGTCTTGACACTGATCAGTTTGCCTCTGTTCCTTCGCACTCAGGGAGAGCAGGGACGAGGTGCTGGAACATGGTAAGAAATAAGAGGAGGTCCACTTTGGTACAGTTTAGTTTTCAAACACATCATTTTTTGCTAACCCTTCTCTGTCAGGAAACACACCATAAGTACATTAGCCTGTATGCAGACATGCACCTCAATTAGGAGGTGTTTATTCAACATGGATAATGAACTGCAGGCTTTAATGACCTTGTTATCTGTGCTGGCAGATGCTTTATCACACTACTACCGCTTACATGTGAAGGATGCCCGATATTATTCGAGCAATCTGCGCGTTCCGCAAATGGGACGACCAACCTTCTGCTTCTTATTTTACACGGGCTTGTGTGTGCCTGATGCACACTTCGGCGTCGATGTGGATTAGATCAGAAATGGCGCTAAAACGCCCGTCGAGACGGGAGATCGTTTTTTAGCTTTAAGACCAAAGCATAGTAATGTGGATGTATTCAACTTTAGTACAAGCGAATGATGTGAAATCCGAATCGAAGATACCACACGTGTGTCAAAGCTGACATCACAAGGGAGCTTTTATTGGCGCAGCAGCGCAGCAATCCGTTCTACCCAGAAATGACTTGTAAATTTTTCCCGTCACTCTGTTACATGGACGTGTACTTTTGTCTCGTCTTGAGGTTGTTAACATAAACGCCTTTACTCCGGTTTTCCTTTCAGAGCTGATGATTTCCGATCGCCACCAGAAAAGGGAGATCAGGCAATTAGAGCAGGAGCTGCCTCGTTGGCAGGTTCTTGTTGACAGCATCACAGGTATGCAAATGTGGTTTTATTTTTTTTCATCAAACACAAGCAGACGGCGTTTGAAGGCATATAGGCACTGTAGGTCCATAAATATTTTGATAGTGACACAATTTTTTACACCACTATGACAGACTATAAACAAAGCAGCCAAGATGTGATTAAAATGTAGACTTTTAGCTTTAATTCAATGACGCATTGCCATAACCTTTCAGGAATTACAACCCCTTTTATCCATAGCCCATTTTCAGAGGCTCAGAAACGTTGGGACGAGCCAATGCAATGATTGTTTTTAATCTTGGCTAAAAATCCGTTGCAGTCAATGACTGCCTGAAGTTTGGAACCCATAGACATCTCCAAATGCAGAGTTTCCTCCATGCAGATGCTTTGCCGGAGCGTCAGTGCAGCCGCCTTCAGCTTCTGCTCGTTGGTGGGTCGCTCTGCCCTCAGTTTTGTCTTTCAGTCAGGAAAAACATGCATCTATTGGGCTGAGATCTGCTGACTGACTTGGCCACTGAACAGTGTTCCATTTCTCTGCTTTGAAGTGCTCCTCGTTTGTTTTTTGCAGTGTGTTTTGGGTCGTCATCCATCTGCGCTGTGTAGCACCTTCTATCGGTTTTTGCAGCATTTGGCTGAATCTGAATTTGGCAGAAACCGTCCTGCTATGTCTTTACATCTTTAATGAACACCAGTGACCCAGTTCCACTGGCAGCCAAAACACTTACTCCACCATGTATTTGGCAGATATGTGGTTTGCTTGGGATCATGGGTGGTTCCTTTCCCTCTCCAGACTCTTCTCCTCCCATCACCCCGGGACATGTTCATCTCGGTTTCATCTTTCCTAAGAATGTTATTCTAGAGCCGCCGCGCAGGCTGTTTTAGCCGTTTTCTGGCAACGTCTAGACTGGCTTTGCAGTTCTGGAGTGTTGCTATAAACCGTCTGCGTCTACATTCGCGTCTCTGGATTGTTGACTTGGGACATCGAGACTCCTCCTCCAGAGTTTTGTTGACTTTGAAGGATGTTGTGAAGAGTTTCTCCTCACCGGGGGAAGAATACTACCATCATCCACTTTAGTTGTCCTCTGTGGGATACCAGGTGCACACCAGTGTATTTCTCTTACAAATGTACTAAATGGTTTAATTGGACATGCCTACAGATTTGGCTGTCTGTAATATATACTTTTTTTTTCCCCCAGTCTAATATTAGCCTGCTTTAGTTGGATTGACTCCCCTTTTCACCTCATATTAAGAGTGCCTGTGAACAGCTACCAAATGCACTTTCAACAACCGAGGTCAGCTCCAGACCTTTTATCTGTTTAATAATGGAAGAACGAGGGAACAGGACACATCTGGCCATGAAACTGCTCGTCAGGCAAATGTCCAATTATTCCTAGCCTCTGAAAATGAGGGACCATGTGTATAAATGGTTTTAACGCCCAAACTGTCAATTCCATTTTTTTGGTTAAACCTTTTAAATTAAAGCACAGTCTACACTCCAATCGTATCTTGGCTGCTGCTTCATTTCAAATCCATTGTTGTGCCGAACGGACATGAAATGTCACTGTCCAAACACTATTGGATCCAACTATAACTGCATTTGTTTTGAAGAACGCAATGGGGCGGGACTCGTTGGCGTTAACGCGTGGTTTTTTTTTCTTTTTTCTTTGCCAGGGATGAGCATGCCCGACTTTGACAACCAGACTCTGGCAGCTCTTCGAGGACGAATGGTACGCTACCTCATGAGGTCGCGAGAGGTGAGTTCATGGTGTGTGTGCGCGTTCGTGTGAGGACTCAGTGTTATATGTGATGGTGTGGTCGCGCATGAAGCTAATCATCTTTTCGTTATGTCCACTCAGATTACACTGGGCAGGGCGACCAAGGACAAACAGATAGATGTAGATCTGTCACTTGAAGGACCCGCCTGGAAAATATCAAGAAAACAAGGTGATTGAAGTTGTTGAGGGAAAAAAAAAAAAAACTTTTTCAAAGAGTGTAACCGCTGAAACAAATAATTATTTTACATTTAGTACCTTTACAAGCCCAATGATTTGCAGACATTCAGGTGTAAGCAACATATTCTGTTTGGATATTCCAAATGAAGCATTTTTGTTTAAAATATGTGAGGTTTGCTGGCAGCTTGTTGTAAAGACATCATCCCACAGATGGCAAAGCTGAGGCTGAGATGCAAGCACGGACGTAAAAAGCCAACATCTCTGGTCAGAAGGAGAAATGTTCCAGCTTCAGTCAGTGCTTAAATAGAATGTGCATCATCAACTTCAAAGATTTTTGGTCATTTAGCTGCAGCAGTTGATGAAGCTGCTGTTAAGAAATATAGAGCAAAATGGGCATAAATTTGAAGATCCCCCTTGTGACATTATTTTTCTAGTAATTTGCGATGCGGTTGACAGCATGTTCAGGAAATGCAATGCTACTCAGCTACTGGAAATGAGTAAACGCAAAGATTGTTAACAGGTTGACATACAGTGCGTTGCCACTTAAAAAAAAAAAAAAATACAATGTGTATTGCCGTTTGCAGGAATCATAAAACTGAAGAATAACGGGGACTTTTTCATCGCCAATGAGGGCAGACGACCCATCTACATAGATGGCAGACCGGTCCTGTCGGGCAACAAATGGAAACTAAACAACAACTCAGTGGTGGAGGTGTGTAAGAATTTTTTTTTTATTATTTTGCGTTTTAATCAACCATTTCAAATCGAAGCGCTTCTGAGGGAGAGAGGGGCTCTAACGCTGTGCGTCCGTCTCTGCAGATCGCAGGCCTCCGCTTTGTGTTTCTTATCAACCTCGAACTCATCTCACTAATAAAAGCCGAAGCGGCCAAGATGACACAGCAGTGAGCCTCAACCGTCCCACAGGAGAGTCGACGTATGCAAGTCGGCCGCTCTGTGCTGAACTGTGGTTATCAGACGCTCCCGGCGGCAAACGGGATGGCGGAGCTGCAGTGTTAACTTGAAATGTGAATTTTAAACGGGCTGCGGCTGAAATCCCGGAGCCAAGATGCTTTTACTGGTGTTTGGACATTTTCTATGTTGTAATGTAGGCACTCATGGTGGAGCGTTGTTTTTCCTATTTTTATTTCTATTTTGTTTTTTGTTTTTCAAAATATTGTATTTAAATTCAGTAGTAAAGCTTTTTTCAAAGATAATAAAACTTGTATACACGAGACTCTGAAGTTCATTTTACAGCTCTTTTTCATTCAGAAATTTAAAAAAAAAAAGTGTTTTGTGGAAGACATGTTCTTGCATGTGAGATGATGGCTAACTATTATCAATTGTGACAAAACTAGTAAAATGGAGAATAATCAGAGCTCGGCGTGTCAGATGATTCGTGGTGGCTTTCTTTGTGCTGGTGTGTCCGTTAGCTATACCTCAGAAAACAAAGTAAAAGACCAGCGAGTGTGGCCCCTTTCAGTTAATATGTCTTTTGATCGTGAAATTTTTACCGCATATTTTCCTCACTATGGTGACATCTGGAGTTTCGGGTAATTTACGTCTAAGCAACCACGTCGGTTTGATCCCACATGAGCAGTGCCAAGTTCAGAGCTACATGAAGAATAAAATGATTCATCAGTTGGAATTGATAATCTTAAAAGTAACGTGAAACAGTTTGGAGTCTTGAGATGTGGATGGATAGAATACTTGGGGAAAACAAATTCGTACGTATTCCTGCTTGTCTCCCGATGTATTTTTTCTTTGGAAACGTGTACATTTTACAGCGTGTTACGGTCTGATGAAATGCTCTGAAATCCCACTTGCATTGAATTATTCAACTGTCAGAAGCGGCACCTGCAGCTCCTGAAGGGTGACGAGTACACACAAATCTTCCTTTAAACAAGGGATTGGCAATAATTTCAGCAAATATTTTAAGGTGTGTGTGTAATTTCTGTGAGCCCGTTTTCTTCATATTTTGCTGTGAACACAAGGACTTTTTTTGTGTGAACTCCTCTACTGAACAACTGGATGTTCTGGTCCACCTAATAAGTGTAACCTGAGGTTGTTAGATCAACCAGGATTGCCTGAAAAAACATGACTGTAATAGAAGTATTTAAACATATATATATAGAAATAGATATCTCGAGATATCTATATGTATACTGACGGTGCAGACCACAGAATCAGCTGTTACTGCATCAATGAAATCTGAAACTGGAACACCATATTTGACCACACTTTCCAAACATTAAATCTCATTACACAATCCAGACATGGAGTGTAATATTACACTGTTATAATATTCTGCTGCTTGAGTGTCAGAAATGACCATTAGCTGGTGCATAGTGCTCAACAAACTCGATTAAATGGCCACCTGACAATACACCTGGAAACTTCATGACCTTTATGATAAAAACCCTTGTGCATCTGGTGCTTTTATTAGGGGTTTATAGATTAGAATTGGTATCTTTTTTTTCTTAATCATAAGCAATAGAAACATTTCAGGGTAGCTTCTTTGACGATAATTTTGACCATCTGATAATAATGTGGTAAAGTTGGTTAGTAATGATATCAAGTTCATATTTTTAGGTAGTTTATAAATGGATTTCGGTCCCCGCTTTTCCTGAGGGGGAATTAACGCACTTGAGAAGTAAATCACAAGTGACACAAGCACCCTTGTTGAGGGTGTGATTTCTTTGCTCCATATGCCTACAAACATGGTTTACTGTGTATAAACAGACCCACACACACACACACACAAAAATACACGTGTAAAACAGCACTTACGTACATTTACGTGCAGGGTTGAGGAAAAATTGTGAGTGATGCAAAAAAGAAAATGTGCATTGGTGTTGCGTGTATGAAAATGAGAGGGGAAGCAGCACCCACAATTGCAGGTGCAATCCAGATTACGCACTAGATGTTTGAATGGGAGAAATGTATCTGTGAGATCTTCGAAGAAAGACCAGACGCTGGCTCTTTTGAATGGATTCTTGGTGGGTGGGGGTGGAGGGGGGGGCAGCAAACCCCTGTGATGATCTTTAACATGGTTCCAATAGATAAGAAAATTTTGACGGCACCTGTCAAGATGTTGACGTTATGGTCACCTTTAGAAGCCTTTGTTGCCGTTTGGTTCAAATTGACCGACGGCAACAATTTGATCTCAAAAGCGTCAAAGACGTTTTTGAAAAAGCCCCCCACCAGCATGTATTGTTGTTATCTCCCTTCCAAACAATATTCATAACAAGCTATATATGATTAACATTTGTAAATGATCTCTGCTAGATAACAACAAAAGAGTCATTAATTCCTGCGAAATCTTATATAAAATAAAAAATGTGTGTGTGTGTGTGGGGGGGTTCTATTCAAATTTAGGACTGGGTGGCCTAAATCATGCTCGTCTGAGAAGTAATTAGCAAAGACTGTTTCTGTTACTGACCATGAAATCCATCCCTCAAAAAAGGTCTCGAAAATAGTTTGCGAGAGCGGATCGATCCCAGCGCGCTCACTCGCGCTCCGTGCTCTTGCCAAAGAGTGTCCACCACAAACGTCAGACACATCAACTAAAATGCCACAGAACTGTTTGCACGCCTGTGTGTTTGTAGTTTAGTGAGTGTGTGTGTGTAGCTGAAGTCAAGATAACTCATATTTGGTGGTGTGTTCACATTAGGTGTCCTTGCCTGTGTGATATTCTCGCGTTATGCAGCTGATCACCGTTTTCCCTTCTCCAAACAGTCTCATGCGTTTCTTTGTCATTCACTTCTGTGAATGTTTGCAATAATTTGTCTTTTTTTTTTTTTTTTGGTCTTTCTTGGTGTGTGTGCATACAGCTATCAGCCATAACATCACGATCACCTGCCCAGTAATATGCGGGTCCCTCTTTTGCTGCTAAAACAGTCCTGACCCGTCGAGGCCTGGACTCCACTAGACCTCTGAGGGTGAGCTGAGGTATTCTGGCATCAGGAGGTTAGCAGCAGATCCTTTAAGTCCTGTAAGTTGCGAGGTGGAGCCTCCATGGATCGGACTTGCTCGCTCAGCACATCCCACAGATGTGCCCCGATTAGATTGAAATCTGGGGAGCGTGGAGGCCAAGTCAACACCTTGAACCGGTTGCCGTGTTCCTCAGGCCGTTCCTTAACCCGTTTCTGCTTTGCGGCAGGGAGCATTATCCCTCTGACAGAGCCCGCTGCCGTCAGGGAGTGCTGTTTCCATGAGAGGGCATGGCGGGCCTGCGGGGCCGGCCTTCACTCCCCAACATGGGCCGGGGAGTCTTCGCTTGCCATGACCCCTGTCGCCTGCTCACCGCTTTTCCTTCCTTGGACCGCTCGCGACGGGCCCTGACCTCTGCGGACCAGGAGCAGGCCCCACACCAGCTGCAGCTCTGGAGATGCTCTGACCAAGCCGTTCGGTCATCACGATGCGGCGCCTGTCAAAGTCGCTCAAATCCTTACGCTCGCCCATTTTTCCTGCCCATAACGCACCAACTTTGAGGACAAAATGTTAACTTGCTGCCTAATATATCCCACCTACTGACTGGGTGCCGTGGTGACCGGATAAATAGTGTTGTTCCCCCTCACTTGTCAGTGGTCATAATGTTCTGGCCGATCAGTGTGTACGTGTTTTTCTGTGCGTGCGCAGTGACGCAATCGTGGCATGAAGAACATTAATAGCTTGAGTGGGGGGCTGAATTGATTATCTCTACAGATTAAGGCTTAAATAAATTCATTAAGCCCAATAAAGTTATTTGCGACTTAGAAACCATCATATATTTAATTCGCGTTCACTTAAAGAGGAAACGCACCTAAACGGTCGCTGCGGACGTGATGGGCGAACGCGGCGGCGGCGGCGGCGGCGCTGAACACTCCCCGGCCGGTGACGTCGGTCGCGCAGCTGCACAGCGTCGCTGTTCCGGTTGCCCGGCGCCGCGCAAACGCTGACGGCAACGAGGGAGAACCCCACAGGAGACGAGAGCCCCGCGAAGCGTGAGTCGTCTTGGTTTTGTTTTGGGTTTTTTTTTTTTTTTTTTATTTAAGACGCGAAAGCGGAAACGTTCCGTCCCGTTCGTGCCGCTAAGCCGAGGCGGGCGGGTGACGTCAGGCCGGGCTGGCCTGCCGCAGCGCGAGCTCGGCTAACCCGAGGGCTAGCCAAAACTAGCCGCCGGGAGAAGGAGCAGGGTGATGAAGCGTTTACGAAACAAAACAAACAAAATCTTTTCATGTTGACAGAAAAAAAAAATCAAACGCCGAATAAGCGGGCTGTCGTGATTTTTTTTGTTTTTTTTTGCGTCGTCTTCGATTATAATGTTGCTTGGTTTCAGTCCGCCAGTGCTGATAAGTTTTTTTTTCTTTTCTTTCCTGCGGCAGACCCGTTACGAGTTTGCGGACGATGGCAAAAGTCAGGGATTCTCACCGCGAGCCGTGTTCACAGTGTTCACCGTGCGACGCGGTGTCGGGAAGTCATTAGTTAGGTAGCAAAGCAACAGGGAAACATTACACCAAACGCAGCCACTACAATTTCCAAACCTTTCTTTTTTTTAAGAATGTTTGATACGCATTGTAGGCAGCGGTCAAAAGTTGACTTCTGTGAATTACGATTTTTGACGCACACGTGAAGTGACCTGCGGGGTTGAAAGAGCTCTGTTTCAGCAGCTACTGGTCTCAGCCGTCTGCGGCCAGTTCCAAGCTAAGTAGGCTTAATTGCCACTAAAATGAGATAAGAGATGACCCCGGTTGATAAAATGGGGTTTTCTGACACACTATCTGTCGTTTTATGGGTGGCCTGTGACTTGATATCTTGATGTCTAAGGAAATGTCGGTGCCTCTTCGCTGTGGTCTTTTCTCAGTGCCTCCCAACTTCAGGCTGCCTTGTGTCTGAGTGGTGCTGTATTCATTAACTCCTCTAGTCATAAAGCTGAAGCAAAAATATGACTTTGGACGCATATGTTTAATTCCCCTCGCTCGGACCGGGCCCTTTGCTGATCATATCATGTTTCCTTATTGAGAAAAATTGCCAGGCCTTTATACAACAGAAGACAAAGTCCAGGCTCATTGCATTTTGCTGTGAGATGGTGACAAACAGGCTGGCACGTCCGGCACCGCTTGGGAGCCGAGGTTCCAGCCCCCGTCGTGGCGTCCGCTCACTCCCCCTCGGCTGGTTGGCTCCTTCTTTAGCTCGAGGCGGCAGCCGGTTGGTCGTTCCGGTAGGAGGAGAAGGGGTTAAAGGCTCGGGTCATCATTTTAAACAGAAGCTCTATAGGCGAGTTTGTTTGCACAGTGACATTCGCACGCGAGGCCACTCGGAGTGCTTTACCGAGGCAGAGAAATACATTGATCCAAGGAAAAATGACATTAGAATCATAGAGGTAAAACACGACATAAGATCATGAAGCGCTAAAATAAAAAAAAATACATGAAAACAGCAGCATAGATGGTTAAAAATTGAAGTGAGGCTTATAAAAATGCGTGTAGAATGTTGACGAATTGAAATGACTCAAAGGGGTGACGTATTAAATTGATGAGGATGCGGCAGTGAACGATAATGTTTTCATCCCTGATTTTAAATGAGTCGACAGCGCGGGCGGACCTCGGGTACACAGGAGGTTTTTGGGGAACACAGTCGTGAGGCATCTGGATGCCTCATAAGGAACTAATATGCCTTATATATTTTTGTGCGAGACCATTCAGTGCTTTGTTTGAAAAAGAGCGTGTTTGGTAAGGCAGTATCTGTAAGTGCTGAAAGTAAAAAAAAAAAAAAAAAAAGTTATGCAAACAGCGGCCTGCTTGTCGTCCCA
>CAAKHG010032478.1:0-19835 GCA_901007715.1 Dactylopterus volitans
CCTCTCCCCCCCCCCCCCCGCCCCGTTCTCCCCCCCCCCCCCCCTTCACCATTTCATCTCCACTATTGTGAGAAACCCTCACGCAAACCGTTTTGGCCTTCAGTCTCTGGCGGCTGGATCCAAAGCACAACTCTACTAGCCCTCAATACAGAGCCAGTGCATACATGACATTGGAGTCTGCGTTGGCGTGACCCTCCATGACCCGCGGGCACACTCGGTGGCAACTTATATGACCCTTCCGGATTCCTCTGCATGCGAGACAATACCATCTCTTCTTTTCAGAGATGCATATGAGCAGCTCATCTGACAGAAAGTCGTAAATACTTGGGCGTCTCGGTTTTTACACTCTATAAAGAGATAGCCGTCGGTGCAGCTCGGGGCATCATTAAATGCCTCTAAAAAATACATTTATCCACCTCAAGTAGCAATCTGATATGCATCTCTGGGATTTTTGACTAGAACAGTATAGCTGGTGGATAAACTCATCATAAACCTGCATCACCCTGAATATATAAATATTCTTGCAATTTTTATATTAGAGATTTTTGTGATGAATATTTGGTAAAAATGTGTACTTCTTTTACGGGTATCACTTATTCAATAATCCATAGTGATGAGTAAATTGTTAACATCCCTTATTCTGAGGGGCTGATTTATACAAAGGTTGCCAGCATAATTATATGTAAACATCATAATTACGTGAGAAAAATCTTTTTTTTCCGTCTTTCCACAACGTGATGTGCCAAATGTCTGGTCTGTCCTAATATCCATAAGGGAGTGTGGAATCATCAGGCAGCACTCTGCTCTTGTTGTAAACTGTCCGGTCCTTCTTGTGGACTGGTAACATGTTGTGCATCGGCGCACTGGTTGGCAAGAGAGGGGGGGACTAATCCACTAATCCAGTGAATTATGTGAGAGCACCGAGATGTTTCTGGCATTCCCAGGAATTCATTCACCCAGGTAAACAAGTTCCTGGAAATGCAAGTTCCAGGGGATGTTGGTGGAAAAGGGGATATTCAGTTTGTCGCCCATTTTGTATTTCACCTTCATTCTTGCCATGATAAGCGTGGCGATGCAAAACACGACACTGTGTTACAGTACAACATTTCTTGTTATGATAAATCTGTTTGTTACAATAACATGTAAATAAAATAAAGAAATATTCCCTTATACTAAATGTTTCGGTTTGAATCATACTGATCCATTTCTTCTGGCAAGGCAGCAGCTCGCGAGTTTAGAGGAAATCATCTTCAGTCCTTGTTAGACCGATTTCATAGACACATCTTTGCATGCACGTGCATGTCGATGGTGTAATGTGAGCGCGCGTGTGTGTGTGGCATTCAAGATACGACCTGGTGCTCGTCTCGCTTTTAGTCAGCTGTTTTAACCCATCTACTGAAGTACATGTGGAAACGGTGAATGACAGCAGTCTTTGTGTAAGAACCTGCAGTGATGCATGTTTATTGATACGTCCAAATGGTGGTGTGTATGACACACAGCAAATACGGTAGCAAAGGCACGTTCTTGCTTAATACATCTCTAAAACGAACAATCTCGTAGGGAGATTATTTGCGCATGACCTTTCACACCAGCCCCGTCGTAGGACCACTCGCGTGATGGGATCGTTGCACGCGCTGGAAAGACAACAACCTTCCCGTTGCGAAGGATTCTGAAATGTTGACTGAAAATCAATTCGCTTCTCCTGTACTTTCGACCAAAGAGAGATACAGAACAGGGTTCACGCAACGCCAGTGACGGCCTCCGGCTGTTCCCTAAAATATTAGCGCACTGAATTCAGCTTGTGCCATTTCTGTCAGGAAATGTCCGTCTGATGGCACGCAGGCCAGCTCAGAGCCGCAGCAGCATGCGTCTTGTGCTGCCATGCGATCGGAAATCACTTTGCTACTCTTTGCGCAAGTACACCGGTACATGTCTTCTGCTGGCAAACACCAAATGCGCCGTAAACCCCCGGCTCCGCCCAGTCCG
This sequence comes from Dactylopterus volitans, assembly GCA_901007715.1. Classification (NCBI taxonomy): domain Eukaryota; kingdom Metazoa; phylum Chordata; class Actinopteri; order Syngnathiformes; family Dactylopteridae; genus Dactylopterus; species Dactylopterus volitans. The sequence goes on from CAAKHG010032478.1 coordinate 1,987, forward strand.
CTGCTCTCCACTCTCTGCTTGAGAAAAGAGGAGTTCTGACCACGACGTCATCGAGCCGGGTTTGTCTTCAGAGCACACAGCCTGACTGCCCTCTGGAGACGGACTGCAGTGCTAGTCCAGGTGGGTAGGCAGGTGGTGCGATATCTACACGCAAAACTTTCAGATGTCAAGATACCTGTGTCATTTAAATGTATGTAACTCTGCTTGCACTATACAGTGGACATCAGTTGCGAAGGCTTTGTCCTTCAACGCGGCCACACGTGGTGCGCGAGCTCCTTCTTCGGCTGTAGTTACAAGCTCGTGATCAGGTCCCTCAGCCCGCGTGCTCGCGCCACATAAAACAGCTACGACATCACAGTCAGTGTGCTTCGGCCTCTGGCACAATCAAAATCGGTACCATCTAAAACAGTCAAGTGTCTTGCTTTACAGTAAGGACCACAGGAACGTCACATTGTGTCGAGATTCAAACAATCACGATCTCAGAAGTAGTGTGCCTTGTCGCTGGCTGTGCAAACAACCTCCGATCGCGTTGTCTCTTGGAGGGCCTTCCCGTACCTCTCACACCTCTAACTGAGACCGCTCAGATGGGCGCGTTGGGCAAATGTCCGTTAGAACCCGTGGGCGCCCCGTTACAAACTAATGTGCTCGCCTGTCTGCTGTGCAGGGCTTGCCCATTGTGCTTGCTCGGGAACTGGTTGCCCCTGAGCACTTCCTGCTCCACAGGGGTCCTTCTGTCCGACCCTCGGCCTGGAGGTCCTGCCTGCTGCGGGGCCGTTCGGCTGCGGCAGCGCTGCTTGACAACATACAGGAGGATGGTGATGAGCAGGCTGAGGCAGAGCACCAGCAGAACCGACACAACAACCAGCTCCTTCAGGTAGCAGGGGTTTCGCTCCGAGAGCAGCGGCACGCCATCTCGAAACTCCGTCTCTTTCTGCCCGGATTTCTCCATCTGGGGGGTGAAGTTTCCGCCCAGCTGGCCGGTGGTGACCCGAGTGTCGTTGCTTGGCAGCGTTGGCTTAGTGTCTTGTGTTGTTTGTGGTCCCGCGGGTCCCGCTGAGGAGTGCAGTCTGGGACTTACGGCCCACGTTGTAGGTATGAGGTGGGTCTGAGGCCAGCTGCGTCTGGTTGGAAACTGCGGCACGGGGCTGCTCTTCTGTTTGACGTAGTAGATCGCCATCGTCTGCTGGTAACCGTTCTCAGTGGACAGACAGAAGTAGTGGCCCAGCGTCGCGGGGGTGGCCACAAAGCTCAGGCTGCCGTCTTCGAGGTGCAGGTACAGGTCTGAGGACAGTCGGCTGTTTGGACGCTCCCACAATTGCTGCGACAGCCGAGATGCCGCGGGACACTGCAGGTGCACCACCTCGTTCAGGGACACCGACACCAGTTCACCTGCAGGACATGACAAACCACAGCTCATGCCACTCGCACTAAATGAAGTGTGTTGTGTGTGTCAATGGCGTCGCCTGCGAATTTGTGAATGTGAGAATTTTCCGGATGCATCAGCAGGAGTTTAGATCCAAGAGCATTTGCTCTCTTGAGAGCATTTTCTTAAGCAAAAGTATTTGTTTTTCAAATCAATTATTACTCTTGCAGGTGACACTTACCTGCAGGAAGGTTGTTTGGTCCAAATCTGATTCTGTGCGTTAGTGAGACACTGCTGCACGCCTCTTCAACGTTCCCTCCTTCGACATCCTGTCCTCTGAGCAGAGAAAAACGATGTCAACAGAGAAGGTGGCCACAACTTTCAGAGGACCGCTGCTACTAGACGGCGTATCACAGGAGCGAAAAAGCACTTCTTTCCTTTCTGTACTTTTGTTTTTCTCGTCTTTGCCAAAACTTGTTAGTGCCTTTACGCCTGAATGATTGTCCAACAGCTCGTAACTCAGCCCAAAAACTCTTAAGTTTGGAGTCTCATCTCGGGGGAGATAAAGGTAAAACTCAGTGAGGAGGTCTAGTTGGTGCCATGGCTGAGTCTGATGCTCTGCCTTGAACACAATCAGTCAACAATTGCTCCTAGCAATAATGATGCTATTAACATTTAGTTTAGCAGGAGTCTGCCAATGTAAAGGTTACCAATGTACTTACCACTTAAGCCTACATCCTTCTGCTACTAACAGGCCATAACATACAACGCCTTAATGATGACGATTAAAAGAAGCAGGACGGTAAAGGTGGTAAATATCGGTGAACTCAGTCTCCCTTCAATACACACATTTATTCTGGCTATTGCTCTCATGTCCAACCATATTGTTTCTAAGCTAAGTTATGATGCTCTCGACCTTTATAGCATGATAATGGTTAAAGGCTGGAGTTCTCACAGGCTGGTGTGGGTGCTGGAGGTCTCCACACAGGCTCTACTGGCAGAATCCCAGCCACAGAAGGGGTCTCTGGATAGAACGCACTGAGCACAAGTCCAATAGAATGAGCAGTTCGCTGTTGGCATCCTCACCACGCCCTCTGACGTGCCGATATATATCGTACCCTGCAGAGGGAGATAAAACAACTTTAACAGTAATGAAGGATGATTTTACATTTCCCCGTTTAAGAGGAGTAAAGCTGATTTTATGCAAAGCATCTCCACGTATTCTCAAGAGTCGGCCTGATGCAAAATGTTGTCATTTGCCAGTTTCTACAATGGTCCACACAGGCCCCTGTTACTGATGTCCACTTGCAGCCAAATACATGTCGGTGTGCAGTCCCAATTTAAAAGTTCCATTTTAATGGTTCTAAAGTGAGAAGTGCAGTCTGCCTCTTTCTGGGGACCTAAGGTCACATTATCGTTAACAAACAGGTGTTGGCCCTCTCTTTGCAACTGCTACTTCCTCTTTTGTAACGATGAACTGCAGGGTCAACACCGTTTAACATGCTTTCAAAACCAATAAGACTACTCATATTATTCTGTTTTAGTGCCAAATTTACAATATTACAACTATTCCTATTTCATGACCTTAATAAAGGTCTGGTTAGGTTTCGGGGAAAGGTTGTGGTTAAACTACACTTGTCGTGGTCCAGAGATAATCACTGTAACTTAACACAGATGGCCTCTTTCAACGCGACAGTCTTCTCTGTCCAGAGAGGTGAAACGTCCTCAACAACCAAAAAGAAATCCAGCTGCCTGCTCTCCAAGATCTTGGCATTACCATCACTAATGAAATCTGCATTTATTGTTGCTTGGTGTTAAGTATGCTGCTGTTGCACTGGAGCATCAGGATGATGGCAAACGCACTTCAAGCTCTGGATTGGTATTTGAAGGTATGCAATCTAAACCTGGTATGAACTGAATGATAAAGGTCCCCCTCAGGTACCTTGGGTATGGAGAGCTTCAGGCTCTTGACAGGCTGAGGCTCCTTAAAAACCTGGACCTCCTCAATGATATGGGCCCCACTCTGCAGCAGCACCACTTTGTGGATGTAACCAGATTCTGAAACAAAGAAAAAAAAACACAGCTCATGTTCAGACAGACAGTAGACGTATTAATTTCTGTAAAACAATAGTGTGTGGTCACAAGTTCCCACTAAAATACCAATCATCTGGGGAAATAAGAATTCTGAGACAAAACTTGACAAAAAAAAATATCTTATAAATCAAAAACCTCAGTCTTTAAAGGTGGACCCAGTGATGTTGGAGAAAGAAGAAACCCCCCCCTCCCTTCAGTGTTTATTCAGAACCTTCACACCCACAGTCATAGACGTGAAACCAAGTTCAGTTACACTTCATTTGTGACTGGCTTGTTCAAGCGAATCTTTGTCTCTGTGCTGTGTAGATAAAGACGGGTGGGAGGGCAGGAACAGGAAAATGCACTGGTCATCCATAAGTTTGGTTCAGCAACGGCAGCTCAAGCGCAGCACACTGTGGCATGGCTGTCCAGGCGCTGGCATGAAGTGCCAGTGATATTTCACAAACACATTTGTAAAATTGTGATCAGTTATGTGTTTGGCTCGCCACAGACACCTCAAGTACAGCACACTCAAAAAGATAAGCAAGGCAATTAAGTGCAAATGCACGGTGAAGCAAACCATTTTACAACCCCTCTCACCAATATTTCAACAATGTATGTCCATAAAGGGCCCACAAGGATATTGTTGCACAATACTTTAACATTGTGCTGCGTTTAAAAACCCACCTCAAGTCCCTCTCATACACTGGCCTTTAAACAAGGCGACCGGTGGCATTCATTCACTACTTCAATAGGGGGCGCCAAAATCTACACAAATCCAAGATACTTTATTGTCATTGTACACGCACAATGAAATTTAGTTTGACAGACGGCTGAGATAGAGATAACACGGTGATTACAACATACAGTATAAATAGATGAAATTTGTGACTCAGCGCAATTTAAAATGTACACAGAGTACATTGCAGCAAATTTAAAATTAAGATGCAGCAGTTTAAGGGGTGTACGGGGGTGGGTGGTGATGGAGGCTACAGTCTGGTACCCTTTGTTTGGGTGCTGCTGTAACGTCTCCCAGATGGTAGGGGGACAAACAAACAGTGTCCCGGGTGAGTTATGTCTCTGCTGATGTTGGTGGCTTTCTTTTGTAAGCTGCCAGCATACACAGCAGTCAGGTCCAGGAGCACAGCTCCCACAATCCTCTGCTGTCTGTACCACCTGGGCCAAGTCCCTCTTGTTCTCTGCTGTGTTGCTGGCGTGGCGCCGCGTGACACCGACAGACGGCGCTTTCTATTGTGCTTCCACAAAAGTTGATCAGCAGCCGAGAGGCGAGTCCGGAAGAAGATTCTCAAAAAAAGAATCATGGAAGGTTCTTTCAGGATTGGCCATCACTCTGTTCTCATCACTGATGAGGTCACATTATCTAAATTAGTCAAATGCCCAGTTGCAAAAGTACTCGACCGCTGTTGTTTGTGTTCTAAATTCACCAGTGTGCCTCGCTGCTCACTCAGTCCAAGCTTGTGTTCCTATTAAAAAAAAACAAAAACAAAAAAAAAAAACCTAATATCCACATCACTAACATCCATTATGACTATGAATGTTTCCAAACATACTGCAACATCACACCACTGATTTAAGATCCTATTTAAAGGATCAAGTCCATAATGCGAGTGCAAAAACTGAAAACAGTTCCTCATCTTTAAATGCACACATAGCCTCTCTTAATTGGGTGACCCACTTTGCAATTTCTACTGGAGGTTTTTAATAAATATGCATTGAATATTTGCTGCTCATTATCAGGTAACCCCAGCTTTTACATGGGCTCGGAAGCTCACAAGCACACGTCTGTTCCACCAAAGCTGTATGAGGTGAAGACGGTATGATGTAAGCAATAATAATAATCTTTCACACTTTCAGTTTGCATGGTTGTGCGCTGCTGCATCGAGCAGAGCGTATTTATGTTGTGCTGGACCAGGCGGATCTGCAGTACCTGAATAATGCACCTCACCAGCCAACCCAATTTCCCTTAAAATAAGAACCGAGGAATCATTTTGATGGAAAACTGAACTGCAGAGGCAGATCTCCAGCAAACAGAAGGGATTAACGGTATATTGATGAGATACTGAATACTTTTATATGCTTTTTTTTTTTTAGATGTGAGCATGAATAATAATATCAAATATCACAGCCAGTGGGAACTGCACCCAAAAATTAGTTCCCTGCCACTAACATAAGCTTTAATTCGTTTTGTTAATTCAGTGTTTCTCTTTTGCTGGTGTGTGCAAGGATTCGCAGAGATCTGTGTGGCTTCGTGGCACGAGTGAGTAATATGCTCTCATTTTAAAAATTTGGAATTGCCAGTTTAAACCTTTTAATTAGATTTTTTTTTTCATACTACATTATTCACTGATAGTTTTTCAGTTGGGTTTCTGAGGAGAGATTAATTGCGCTCATTAAAGATTATTAGGTAAAATGTGCTAAATCATTTTTTAATAAATCAGGCAAACATGTCAGCGCGCGCACACACACACACACACACACACACACACTTAGACTTGCACATCCAATAGAGAAACCTCTCCAATTTTGCGCTTGTCCATTTCACTATTGTGGATTTTTTTCCCCTGGTCCTCCGGCAGTGGTCATCACAGCAGGTCAGGTCTGTGTTTTGTTTTTGTTTTTTACTTTACTGAGTGAACTTTTCACTGAACCAACTGCATTTATAATAAGAATCTTTCTCTTTGGGGAGGTACAGCTGTGAGGTGTTTTTGGACACTGAGTTCAGAGAAACACACAATGGCAACTGGATCTATGTCCAGGTGCCCTTCTTCCAAACGTCCGGGTGTGCCATCACATCTCGTGCCATCACAGTGGTAATCAGCAAACCGTTAATGCAATCTGTCTTTTTTTTCTTTTTTTCCTTTTCTGACGCTTATGCCAATTTTGGATCAACCGGGATTCATCAACACATTCACGAGGGTGAGAACAGATTGGGCTGCGACTACACGTTTCATTAATCTGACTGTGGATTTTCTTATTTTCTTATCAATTTCATTCATATGCTTCACGTGCCAGGTGGGTGGATTATCTCTGTAACAGAGAAGTGCTCACGGAAATGGCGCTTAAATCTTTTTTTTTCTTCTTTTTTTTAACTTCTGCAAAAACACAGGCTTTGCATTTAAAGTTTTGTTCAATGGGGTTGCTTCCCTGCTTTTTTAACAAACTGGCAGTTTATTGAAAACTTGCAATGATACTTGCGCTGGACATTTCGCACTGGGTTTTGAGAAAGGGCTTCCGAGTGTCTCATAGCTTTCTAATGCAGTGACCTATTTAAAAATGGCATTCACAGTAAATACCGACTTATCCCAACAGATTCTCATTTAGTGAGGGTGCTGCTGAGTAGATGATCGGAGGAGCTAAAGCTGGTGTTAGTGAGCCAACCACCACAGCTGCTCTGAAGTGTTTCCCACAGTCACTGTATTGATCAGTTCATACAATTGGTTCTACAGGTGGACGCCACTGACATTTTTTCCCTCCTCAACTTGTCTGACAGTTTTTCACTTTTTTCGCATTTGCATTTTTTTTGCATTTGGCTGGGGTCAGTGTCACTAATGGCATCATGAGGCGATACCTGGACGCTACAGAGGTTGCACAGGCAGTCCCAACTCCTCCAGGATGGCACATCAATACATGCCATTGCCAGAAGGTTTGCTGCGTCTTCCAGCACAGTCGGAAGAGCAAGGAGGAGATTCCAGGAGATAGGCAGTTACTCTAGGAAAGCTGGACAGGGCCATACAGATCCGTAGCCCATCAGCAGGGCCAGTATCTGCTTCTTTGTGCAAGGATGAAAAGGATGACTACTGCCAAAGCCCTACAAAATGACCTCCAGCGGGCCACTGCTGTGAATGTCTCCAACCAAACAATCAGAAACAAACTTCATGCGGTTGGCCTGATGGCCCAACGTCCTCTAGTGGGCCCTGTGCTCACCGCCCGGCACCGTCAAGCTCGACTGGCAGTTGAACACCACAATTGGCAGGTCCACTACCACCACCCTGTGCTTTCCACAGGTGAGAGCTGGTCCACCATGAGCACATGTGACAGACATGAAAGGGTCTGGAGACGCCGTGGAGAATGTTACCCTGCCTGTAACGTCCCTCAGAATGACCGGTTCGGTGATGGGTCAATCATGATCTGGGGAGGCATTTCCATGGAGGAATACACAGACCTCTACAGGCCAGAAAATGGCACTGTGACTGCTATTAGGTATCGGGATGAAATCCTTGGACCCATTGTCAGACCCCACGCTGGTGCAGTGAGTCCTGGATTCTTCCTTGTGCACGACAATGCCTCATGTGGCAACAGTATGCAGGCAGTTCTGCAGGATGAAAGAATTGATTCCATTGTCTGACCCCCACATTCATCTGACCTAAATCCAATAGACACCTCTGGGACATGACCGACGCTGCCAGGTGGCACCTCAGACTGTCCAGGAACTAAGTGATGTCCTGGTCCAGATCTGGGAGTAGGTACCCCAGGACACCATCTGTTTAGGATCTCATCTCATTAGGAGCATGCGCCAACATTGTCAGGCATGCATACGAGCACGTGGAGACCATACAAACCACTCACCACTATTTGGAGTTGCTGCAATGAAATTCCAGCAACATGGACTAGCCTGCCGCATCATTTTTTTCACTTTGATTTTGAGGGTGTCTTTGAATTCATAATTCATTCTTTGAATATGCATTCAGGTTGATCATTTTCATTTCCGTCAAATGATGTGGCTTCCTTTAATTCATCATTGAGGTCAGATGTGTTTTCAAAGTGTTTCCTTTCATTTTTTTTTGGTATATACAAAACCACCAAGAACTCTCAGGTCCACAGGCAGTGGTCTTTTAACCATCACTTGTACTAACTCAAAAGCAGCAGATGCTGCCATTTGTATTTCTGCCCCGACTAGATGAAACACCCTGCCTGAAGACCGGAGCGAGGCTCCCACACTCAACACTTCTAAAAGCCGGTGACAGACCTTACTTTTTAAAACAGCCTGTGGCTAAAAACTTGGTGCATGTGTGCTCTTTATATTTGACATTTTATGCTCTGGTTTTTGTATGACTGCACCAACACCTGTTAGTGCATAATTTCTCTCTTTTATGATGCGTGTTGGTATCGTATCGTAATGTTTATGTAAAGCACATTATGTCGGCCTGTGTGTGAACCCTGCGATGAAAATAAAGCTCGTCTTGACCTGAAAGGTACAGAAAAGGGCTTCAAAAGTACTGCCGTTCGATGAGTGAGTTCGACTCTGGATTTGATTTGCATAAAATGCTCATACCCACCGATTGGGGAATTGTGGAAATTTGGCATTTCATGAAGGTAACTAGCAGGCAGTGCGTTGTGGGAAAATGAGTGCAGAATGTCAACACCGAGAAAAAAAAAATGAAAAGAACTTGTCGTGTGCTGCTTGACCCACCTGTGAGAAGAAAAAGGACGGTATAGTATCTGTTGTTGGCGGCATGGACTCTCTGGACAGTCAGATGACTGTAGCTGTGCTCGGCAGACACCATGGTCAGACTTCTTCCCACCGGCCGGACGCTATCATCTGCCAGGAAGTTTTCTTTAACAAAGCGCAGGGCGTTGTCTGATGCATTGTGCAGGCCGCACTACAAAAAAGGCACAAAAGGGCAGTTTGACAGTCAGAGCTGAATACTTGCATACGACGTCATAACACAATGAGTCTATTGGTTGAAAGATAAAGGTTTAACTTTATAACATCGCAACGTGATACAAACCTATCACATTATAACTTCACGTTATAACGTGACACTGATCCATTTTGATTTCTATGGCGTGGCGACAATATGCTTCAGAGGGATGTGACAGTTTGGTTAATTTCATTATTCGCATTCTTTTTGTCTATTTTTTTCCCTGCCAAGATAATTTTGACTTACTGGGAGGATTGTTTTTTTCCAACCATCTGATCATCTAACTGCTTATGTTTCTTGACCTGTCTGACTTCCTTCTCATGACGTCCGTTATGTGATCCCAAATATCACTTTGTGTGCTCAGTGGTTTCACAGATAAGACAAAAGGATAAAAGACCTGGGATGTAATGGCATGATATTATTCGTCAGGATCGAAGTTACTAATTGGCTTAAGCTATTTAAATGGCTATGTCATATACCAGACACAAACAATGAGGGGTTTTTTTCCCTGACAATAAACATTCCTTAAATAAACCCTAAAATATAAATTCAGCTTGTTAGTGTGAAAGTCAGGAAATATTTCTTCCTTTCAAGGGACAAATCAGCTGCCTCCACTTAGTTTACTTCCATCATCACATGAATAACAATTAACCATTTACCTCCCCTGGATTTGCCACCTTCTCTTGAACCCGGGTGCTCCACTGCAACGTGTCGCGATTCAGCACTTTGTAGTTCCCAGAGAAAACCGATTTGATGTCAGTCAGGCGGAAAGAACACACTGCTGACAGCCCGGAGTTGATCGACCTGATAAATGGAGACATTAAAAGACACTGGATGAGAGTTAGACCCAAAATGCAGTACAGCACAAAAAAAAAAAACACTTTTTTTTGATTAAACAAGAATGACAGTACTGTGCATGGGTGCTAAAGCTGTCTGCCGGTGAAGCACATCTTGCAGACTGACACACACTTTCACTGGCTCTTCCAAACTGTCTTCTCTAGCCAGACCATCAGTAGCTGGTTCGCCATTATGAGTTTACAAAAGAGACATTCGGACACAGTGCCGAGTTTCAGAGGTGCTCCGGTGTCGAACACACATCTGTATGTAAAATGGAGAAAGCCGGACTTGAAGAGTCAGCGCGCTTCAGGACATTCAAGCCCTTTTAAAAAGCCCCTGTGGACACTTGTTGATTAAAATGGAAGCCCATCGGTTCTGCTAATATACCGTCTATGGTTCCATCAGGGGCACCTTAGATGGACAACTGAGAAACACTGCCTTGTTTCTCAATTTACTTAGTGTGAGCGCAGGTTTGAACAATGGTTTTTAAAATGACTCTACCAGATACATCATGCATCCAATTATCTAATGCACATGGACCGATACCTCTATATCTTACTCAAGAGAGTCTCTTCACTCAAAGAACCAAGCTTAAAACATCAACAGTCTCCTCTCAATCTGACCTGAGTTCTTGGTTAAATTTAGGTTTGGAAAAATTTTGGCTTTTAGTTGTGGAGTTTTGGGAGGGTGACGGTGCAGAGAAGTGTAAGACTACAGCTCCTTGTCTCCAGTCTGGGTTGCCATGATTTTGGTTGCCTAATAAACTGTAAGATTTCTAGAAATGACGGCAACTCCATGCAGTGTGGATGGATGTCACCTTCCTTCTAACAATGCGAATACATCCATCATTATGTGCAAGTGTTTAAAGTGGGGCCACAACAACAAATGGACAAAATCAATAAAAATTATTAAAACGATTAGCAGTGAATTTTAATAGCCATTCTTTGCGTTGCACCATTATCCCTGGCCTCATCACAGAGCTGTTTGCATCAAACTCCGGCAGAGCTGAGTGCAATGCATGGTGGGAAGCCAAGCCTGCGACTTTAGAAAAACAAACATGGCGGAGGTGGTGAAAACAGTTCAACCGAAAATATTGATGGTGTATGTGTGTGTGTGTGTTTTACTCTGAAATTTAGAGTTTTAATATTCTTTTTGTACAGCACTTGGCTGGCTTAATCTCTGGTTATATGTGATGTGTGAATAAATGTTACCGCGTTTATTCATTTTCTGAAATTGGGTCAGAGTGCAGACACACTGCATGTGAGGAATGTGAGTGAGGTCAATCAAACTGCAGTGACAGAGCAGATCTGTTAGATGCATATAAAACCACGTCCTGACCTGACTTAGTCTCTGAGCAATTTTTAGTCACTAAAACAACGACACCTGCATATAATTTGAACTATTATTACTCACATAGTCTCTCTCATTGTAGAGAAAAACAATTACACATAACTGGCTACTATACTGGAATAACAAACTCATGTAGAAAACCATAGCCAGCTGTCCAGATGGACAGTGCCCGAAACCATTCTTTACTATTTGAGTCAGTCATGTGCAATATAAAGATCTGCATAACGATTCAAGTGCAAATACTTAATGTGCAATATGTAAAATCACAGTAAATTTTTGTGCCGTATTCTAACACCAGTCTTCAGAACCCTTAATTCTTGATTAATGCATGTCTTACATTGCTATTTTTAACGGTATGTCTTTAATACCTTGTGTTTTGTTTCTTGCTGTTTCTATACTTATGTATTTTGTATTTATATCAAGGGAGATGCATTCCACAGAGTGCTAAATGTAATTTCATTGTACTTGCTACAATGAAAATGAAAAGGAATCTGAATCTGATGTTATCTGAAGTATACAATGATGATGGAAACACTGTCTGACTAGTTGACATACAGTGGTTGAGGTGAAAATTATACTCATACTGAGGAAAGATTCACCATAATTTCCTGAATTTCCTGATATAATCCAGCATCTCAACAGCTCAGAGTGTCTTGTAAATGTTCTTCAATGGTGCAGCCCTTTCAACTGTGCCTGTGGGTGTCAAAAGCTAATTATCCAGCCAAGACGGTAGCAAATCAATGGGTTGCCAGCCTCCGCATGCTAGGTGCTAGCATCAGAGACTAATTATCCAGCCAGGTAATGATCTGGTGGGTTGCTAGGTTATAGAGATACGTCAGCAAATGAACAGTCAGCTTCTCATTGCCCACCACCAGCAGCCCCTCAGTTACCAGGTCAGTGCCTTTGTCTCGGGCAACCCCTAAGTAGTCTTAAATTTGTCCTTTATCTGATGTCATATTTGGTCAAAGTGACTTATGAAGAGTAAAATATGATGTCACACAATTTGGAGTAGAAGTTATATCACTTTTTAACCAGTTTTCTGTGCCTTTTATTATTTATTATGCAATTAATGTTTCCTATAAAACATCAACCTCCCAGGACCTGCATATGATAATTAGTCTGCATTCGTCAGATTTATGATAGACCCTGTTGTTTCATGTTTATCTGGTGTGCATTATCCCTTCTGATTTTTTACATGTCTCCTTTCCATCTCCATTATCGTAATGAAATCAACAACATGCAGCTGTGATCATGACCAACTCCATCTCCATTGGTGTATTACACACAATAATTACATTACACACTATATACAAGCGTACAATGCTTTATTTAATGAAAAGCTGCACTATACCTGAAATTGCAGGTAAATGTAAATGTGAGCCATCTTCTTATGATATCAAATGTTATTGAAATGTACATTAAAGAGGTGGAAATGCATTTAATGCACCCATCAATCACCCATCCTCAAGTTCCCTCTAGTGCCATGACACACATTTGGGAACTACTGCTTTACGCGTTCCTCACATGGTAACAATATCACTTATTAGAACACAGGACACAAACTACATCAGAAAATGGTGTAATGGTTCTTAAGCTCACTGACCACTGAGAGGTGAAGATGCCATAGAAGAGCGTGTCATCCGCAGGGGCGCCCTCTGTTGGTGGGAGGGCCTCAATGTCTTGGATGACGTTGTAGGGCAGCTCATTGTCAGCCTGGCACAACAGCTGAGCTTTGGCGAAAGTGGTCCAGCGTCGCTGCAGGGTCCGCTGGCCTCCGATGTCACTCTGACCCAGCAGAGAAGAAAGCAACAAGCACAACAGCCTTTCCTGTTAGCCCGCGTGACAAAGCAACATGCAGTCTTAATGTCTCGTGCTAGGAATTTTCCTATCATATTTACAGGTAGCAAATATGCAGAGCAACCAGGATGTCATGCAGGAGGACAAAACACTCATGTGAATATCTGGCCAAACTAAGGAAAGATGTTGATGTTGCATTTGGCAAAAAAAAAAAAAAAAACAACAAAAAAAAACACAATACAAAGCATGGTTGCCATGGTATTGTAGCTATCAGAGCAACAAAAAAAGGTTAGCGTTAGCTGCATCAAGTATGTCCATTCATTACTATTTTGTTAACAAAGAGATATCATAACTTGTATAAAATTATTAAGGAAAGGAACAATAAATGTCCTTCAAAATCAGAACATTTTAATAGCTGGACGGTTTCTGTGGCTTGACGTTGCAGAAGTAATTGACCTGAAAAAATTTGTGGAGAGCATTGAGACTTTGTGAGTCATTTAAGATGACCGCAGCGACTGTATTTATAAAACAAGTTACAGTGATCCATGAGGGGACTAAGACTAAGACACTAATTTTCCAAATCACCTCTGTACTGAATTACTTGTGATTTTTAACTTTAAACTGATGGAAACCTTCAAATTGGCTACAGCCACAGCGGTGGAAAACGCACAGAGGCCCAGACTGTCTACTAATGTGAAATAATTGGATTTACCACGCAGATCTGGGAAACACGAGAGACGATGAATTTGTCGATGAAGTCGTACTCTCTGCCCACTTCACTGAAGAAGAAGTAGATTTTCCTCTCATCAGGAATGAAGCTGGAGCTGATGAAGGTTGGATCTACAAAAAAAAAAGGGGTGAGATGTAAGCTGGCGTAAATAAGGCAAGCTAAGTGCAGCAGATTTGAGACGAGGCAATTAAGGGGATTTTACATAATGAAACACCAAAAGTTGTTCTCCAATCGGTGTCCTTGTGTCAATTCCTGGGTTCTTTAAAGTGATATGCCAAAATAATAACAAACATAAAAATTAAAAATATATACATAAACACCCAGAATACACATGAGTATGACAGTATTTGTCATGTAGGATTTGTATCAGATTACATGAATTTGTTCAAATTCAAGTGTTCCTCAGATATCACAATAATGAAAAATGGGAGGGATGTGATGTCATCGCGACTTCTGGCCACTAAAACATACTCGAGTCCAGGATGACGTTTGTCCCAAATTTTAATACATTTTCTTAAGGCCACTGCGTTCAAGAAAATTTGATGGCGCAAGAACCCAAAAAGAGGGAGCACACTGGGCAAATGGTTCTGCTTGTGTTGTGAAGCCTTGTAATTTATCCCAGTGGAAACAATGAGAGACAATCATGCCTCGCTGTCCAATGTCAGAATGTATCCATCCGTCAGCCGTCATCTGTATGGCGGTTCGTCACAGAAAAAGTTTGTTGGCACACACACAAGTGTCATATTGGTGCAGAAAATATGTTTCCATCAGTGAGTCACAGTCGTTGTCCAGTGTGTATATAGTGAACCTTGGCCTGAGATCACAGTGGCGATGGATGCCAGTCATTTCTGGTTGCACATCTGGAAACGCTTTCTGACTGTCAAATGAAATGGGGGCAGACAGGAGCTCCATCAATGAATAAATGATACGAGGGGACGCATTCACCCTGTGCAACATCAGCTTGCAGCTGTTCGGGTGTACAACTCTAAGCATTTCTAAATGTGGACAGCACCATCTGCTGGAATTGACTTAAATAGCAGACAAACATGAGATGTGTTGTGTTCTTTGTTAGGTTTTTTTTTTTGTTTTTTTTGTTTTTTGAGGAAACTGCTCTAGAAACTAAGTTGCTCAACACGTACCAAAGATGACAATCAGGATTGTGTACTCCAAACAAGCGTCATCATTTAATGAAGTACACACGCAACTCCCGAGACCTGCACAGGTTTAGTGTTGACAGAGTCGCCCTCACCATCCAGCCATCCTAACGTGTCATCCAGCTTCAGGTCAACACGCCCGCCCTCGCCGAGGTGCCGAGAGATCACTGGCCGGTTCCCCCTGTAGTCTGCCACCGTCCCAGTATACAGCTCTCCATCTGGGAAAGTGAAATACTTAGGTCATCTTCTTAGCTTAACATCTTACAATACTGAGGACCAACAGCAATGATGTGATCTAACCTAGACGACAGAGTTTCACATTATCTGTAATATGCTCCTGTGCGAAGGACCAAATCTATCTGCAAAATTGGCTGTATTTTGGAAGCTAACAACATGGCTACTGGCAACATTTTACAAAATCTTTCCTCAAAATGTAACTAAAAATAAAACTGGACTGACTGAGGGTCCAAGATCACCCCCCCCCCCCTCCCAATTATCCAGCTGGAGCCACGCAGATGATTAAATTATAAGTGTAAAGTTCCTGACAAATCAGATTAACAAGGCTAAGCCATTCTGGTCACACAAGCGAAGACCAAAAATCTGTCCAGTGCAAATAAACATTTTCTCTGGCTGCACTGGTGCATTTTATGTATAGTGTGTGTGTGTGTGTGTGTGTGTGTGTGCGTGCGTGCGTGCGAGAAAAAGAGAGAACGAGAGACAGAGAGTCCTGTATTCCTCCTTAAAAGATATAATGACCTTTAAATGGTAATGACAAAATCTTAGGGCCCAAATACAACATGGCACTGAAGGCGCAAGGAACCAATTTTTTTGTAGAGCTTATTAATATTATTAATCCAGAGGAGGCTGGGAGCCATGCAAGAGAAGCATGGATCAGTAGCAGTGTGGATCTCAAGACCAAAACAAAATTATAATCAATTCTTTGTTGTTAAATAGCATCCGTATATTTTTCCAACTGTAATGGTGCATTAGCAAACAAATTAAATTAAATTGACACTGCATCATATACAGTGCTAGTGACAATATTGAATATTGTAAATGGAATCCGCCGGCTTTTGGTGCAGTTAAGTCAAGACGGTCAACCTTCATGCTGAAACTGCATGTTTTCTTCACAACTCAGGGCACATGAAGGTGCCGTGAACCTGTCATGTTGTGATAGTGATCAAACACAAGGGACGCGTGCAGGAACCTGGTATCTATCTAAAGTAAAGGATTCTTGTATCAGTATGAAGGTGGGAACTGCATCTATCCAAGGCTACTTTCACACTGCAGGCAAAAGCAGCCCAAACCTGATTTTTTTACCCATGTCTGACCTGCAGCATATCTGATTTTTATTTTTATTTTTATGACAGTCAGAGCAACACAAATCCGATTTTTTTCATATCAGACCCAGGCCACTTTCATATGCGATCCTAAATCAGATACATGTCTATGGTTTTTCAAAGCGTCCTCAGTCCTGAGTGGGCAGTCGCATTTCATCCGACTTTTATGTCACCGTTTATGGGGCCAATTGGTCGAAATCGATACGCACACGCCGACATCTGTCGCATCCATATTCACTTCCATAAACACAGCGTGCTGCCTGTGACGTCGCGCATTCTTCGGCGCATGCGGGTCACTTCAGCGCTGGAGTCTGATGGCGGTCGCATTTAAATTAGAACGTGGACAGGCAGGTGATTCGCAGTAAAACCTGCAGTGTGACCGTAGTCCCAAGTGTGAGCATGTGATGTCTGTGAGCGGTGGAGCTCTCTGCTCTCTTCATGACCAAAGGCCCCGCTCAGTTTCTAATAGCTAGAGAATCACATGTCTCCTTACATTCCACTAATTTCGACACCGATAATGTTCTCCGCCGAGGAGGTCTTTCTCGTGACGGAAACTGTGGCAATATTGCCAAACATCCATTAAAACAGGCCACAGACGCGCAGGTTTCCTGGCGCCTCATCCATGACATGTAGCGTTATGTAATGTGCTGCAGATTAGCAGCCAAGAGCTCAGAGACTTTGCACGGTGGTTGCTGTTTATGCTTCCCTTAAGTGAGCTTTGTCAGTGCCATGTTGGTGTTGTGTAATTGCTTTACCTGTGCAGAGGAGACGATGTCAGCTTTCTGCAACGTATTTGAGCAATTTTCCTCATTTTTGTTGCCATGTTGATAATTATTGTTCAACAACAAAATGGATGTTGTTTCAAATGTTGCCCGTAGGAGTTTTGAAATCCGTTCTCCTTGTAACACCATAGTGGAGAGTGCAATACTGGATTGATAAAAAAAAAACACCCTTTTGAAATACATATTAATAACCAATTATCAAAATTTACCCACGTGTATAGTTGGCAAGCCATAAAAATAAATATGGATCAGGATCATGTTATGATGCGACGAGTTTATTGTTCGACAAAAAAAAAATCACATTATAACATCATACTGATACTGTTTTATTCCTGCAGCTTGGCAGCAATGCGCTTCTAAAAAAAAGAAGTATGAAATCAGGCTTTATTTTTAGAAATATATATTGCTTTCCCATTTTTACAACAAAAAAAAAGAATACCATAAAGCAGTTTTCCTCTCTTACTGGATTATATTGATGGAATTTATGGGGAAAACCTTGAGATGAAGTTTACCGGTCAGCACTAAATTGAAGATATTCATAGAACACAGCACTGCCTCTTTATGTCCTGCCTGTCCTGTCAGCGGGGAAGGATCAGCAATTGTTTTTATTTATTGCGAAAGTTCTTTTGAAAGAAGCTCCCTCCCCAACCCCTTTGCCACACTCTCGGGTTTGGCCGCTGGCGGTGTGACAGTAAGTGTATTCTGTAAGTGAGCTGTCACACTTTTGATGTCACGGTTTATTCCATGCAGTCACACAACA
>CAAKHG010032479.1:0-18267 GCA_901007715.1 Dactylopterus volitans
GGATCACGGCAGTCACGGCCAAAGTCGAGATCCTCGAGTCATATATTGTTTTTTTTTTCCTGCGAGCAAACAGAAATGAATTCTTCTTCGGCAATCCGGGAATACCGCGAAAGTGATTTCAAGCGTTCACAAGGTCGACGAATGCAAGGGGAAGGGAGGCTTTCTTATCATTCAAAAACCAGACGAAGCAGAAGTCACATCACAGCCAGTAGCAGCTGGTGGCTTTGCTAGTTAGCGTCGCGCTGAAACGCGGCTTAAAAAAAAACAACAACCCAAAAATACGAACAAGGCCTCCATGTTTGTTTGAGGGCCTCCCATTAAGGGCTTAGTGGGAAAAAAAACAAACACAAAAAACAAAAACGTATTTATTTAGAGAAGAAACTTGTGTGCAACAAATATCTCCTGACTACTCTGAGGAGGTACGATCGCTGGCCGTCGCTCTCAATCATCAGGTCGTCTCAAGGGCAACGGCGTTGAATTTCCACTGTCACGTTAGCGTGACGCTACGCGCTACCACGTGCCGAGGGGAAGGGGAGGAGGGCACGTGGAACGATTATTGAAATGCGCTAAATCAGACTGAATGGCCCTTTCATTACTGGTCCATCTCAGTGACGAATAGGCACACGAGGCCGTAACTGGGTTTGGTTGGCGCGTCTTCGCTGGGCGCGTCCCCCATTAGCATTTAACAGCACGCCACGGCCATACTGTTACGACGGCAGCTTCAGAGGAAGCGTGGAGAATAAAGTCAGTGTGCGAGCCAATTATTTTTTATTTTGATTAAAATCAGAGGTTCAACAAGCAATTACTACTCATTTTCTCAGTTGCCAGGTTCATAAAATGTCAGACAACGGTGAAAAACGCCACTCTGTGCTTCACAAAGCCCAGAATGATGACCTCCAATTTTCGCTCAAAGACATCCAGTTTACTGCCACACAGAATCAAAAAGACTAGGAATCAAAATAATTCAGCAGCTTGAATCAAATTGCACATTTTTTTTCTAAAACAAATTACTGAAATCAATGAATCAATTATCAAAACAGCTAATCACTTAAAGGCCCCATGGCATGAAAAATGCAATTTTTTTCTTCTTCTTGTGATAGGGAAGGTCCCATGCATCAAACCTGTGATATATGGAGAAATGCACATGGCCCGTTTTTTTTTTTTGACACGTTGGCTGCGTCCGAAATGCCGCACTAAACAGTACATACTCAAAAAGTATACTTAAGTCTGGCACACTTGGAGTAAATATCAGTAGTACGCATTAATTCGGACGTATGACTCAGAGCGCACACGGCACCTCCTGCCGTTGGGAGGGAACGTTGTTACCACGGTTGTTGCCATGGTGACCACTCCTATCAACGCAGCTGCGGACCGCTCCGCCCTTGACCGTCTACATTAGCTACCAAACATCACCGCATTGCATTGTGGGGAGTTTCTCCTTAGCTGGCGTCCATCAATCCACACTAATAAATTTCTCCGGAATGACTATGGGTAGTGCGTACTATTGTGTACATTCTAATGCTTCGGACGCACTGAAAAATCTCACATACTGTTTTTTGCATACTCATTAGGGTGGAAGTATGGAATTTCGGACGCAGCCTTTCCCTTTGAAGCACTTCCTTCTTTTTGTGATGTCACAGGGCTGCGCCGCCCACTTAAACTAGCCGGCCCGCCTCCGCTCCGCAGCAAAGTTAGGTTGGCGACATGTCTAAGAGACGTTGTTGCGCTATAGGCGGATTCAGGGTGACTAATGTTTCTTTGT
This sequence comes from Dactylopterus volitans, assembly GCA_901007715.1. Taxonomy (NCBI): domain Eukaryota; kingdom Metazoa; phylum Chordata; class Actinopteri; order Syngnathiformes; family Dactylopteridae; genus Dactylopterus; species Dactylopterus volitans. The sequence goes on from CAAKHG010032479.1 coordinate 1,763, forward strand.
TCAGTCGACCAAAGGATAAAACGCGTTAGAAACCAGTGGCTTAGATTCATTTTCTCCCGGGTCCCAGAGGATTTTAGCACTAACCTGCTCGTCTGTTCAGCTCGTTTCAGCGCCGACTGTTTTATCAACCTGCCAAAATACAACGCGCAGAAAGTATTGATCAAGGATGCTGCTGTCCCCACACGGTCTGGACCAGCATCACCTCCATAACCGGAGCGTTAACAAGTGATATTTTCTCTGTCTCAACTAGACGGTTACATTTTTCGGAAACTGTGAAGTGTTTGATTAGCAGCCCGCCGATGGTGACGTTAAAGCCATAAACTGGATTCCCGAGAAGACTAAAGGCGAACGTTAACCGTGACAAAAGTGCTGAGTAAGGACACGTGCTTTTGGAAATACGTGTGCTGCTGTTATGATTTTAGATTTTGAAGATTTTGTATGGTCTTAATCGCCGTCACATGGAGGCCAACTGTTGTCGTGACCTCCACTCTTGCGATTGCGAGTTACCGTATGTTTAACAAACACAACTTACCATTCTGAAGCATCCTGCAATAAACGGGTTTGAGGCGGTTCGGTGTCTCCTGCCGTCTCTAGTTCGGGATCTGAGCCCAGCTCAAACATGTGCGGTGGTGCGACATCGCGCTGAGCTGTAGCCATGTTTAGGTTACCTGCCTGTGATTGGCCCGGCCATATGTCGCTCAGAAAACAGTTAGCCAATCAGTGGAGAGCGGCTGATCCTTTTATGTAAATTCAATCTTATGGTTGATGGCTAATTGAGTAATCTATCTATGCTACCAAATTGAAAAGAAAATGTACAGAAATACATATATAATGCAGTTCTTATCAATGCCTTCTATCACGCATACATAATGGTGCATGTGTTCATACCAGCCTGTGACGCGCCGCGCCGTCGTATGCCCAAAATGTCAGAACGTGAAAAGTCAGCACCCAAACTCCAATCCGGGCGGCGGCGCTGCGCCTAAAAGCTTTTTTTTGCCAACCGCCATTAAAACTGCATAAGAAGAGCGTGCACAGGCGCCAGAACGCCTGCCCGCCTCTTACAAATGAGCCGCGCGGGAACGTTTTGGGTTCCGTGGAAAGTACAAGGGCGACAGCTCGGCGATACGGCAGCCGGAACACGCGAAAGCAAACAAAGCCTCCACATGTGAAAGCAGACGGGTCCAAAGACGCTAACAGAGACTATCAGCGTTTACGTTTATACGGCTGCGAGCTCATATGCAGTAAAAAAGGACCCCACTTCAAGTATTTATAAACGTGCTGGAGTTTCAATGTCTCATCCTTTGTTTGCGGTGATGTGAGAGCATGTTAAGCTTTGAATATTTGAACAGATCCCACTGTAAGTGAAATAAAGTGAATCCACACTAATGCACTGTTTTTTCTTTTCTATTAATCCATTTATTTTGTGCTTTTCAGTTTTGCGGCCTGCTGTGCTTTAAAAAATTACTCATGTGATTCACCATCTAATGTTAAATACACTACAATGCGACCCTAGGTGGAATAAACGGTAACTGGCACAACTGTCTGTTCAAAATTAAGATATAGAGAAGAAGAATTATGAAACCTGGATTTTTTTTTTTCCCATTGAAAATCCTTGACATATCAGGCATGGCCATGTTCCTTTGACTGTGAGAATCAATGAGACGGTCAACAAATCAGCTCCCGGCAAACAATGGACGAAGGTCATAAACACTCCCATCGACTTAATTTTCAGTTTTTAAGAAGTGTGACTTTGTGAATTAAGCTGCACTCTTCGATAAAGTTATGCAGCTGTCATATTTGCTTCGATGAAGGACCAACTAGGTCTCTGTGCATTCAATCTGCAATATATTTCCATTATTTTTGCAGTCGGCGAGAGGGCCGCTTATGATTTGTTATGGCTAGCAAAGGCATGAATGAATGAATATCCCCATCTAACAGAGGGCAGCCAGCTTTAAAAGCCACTAGACAGACTCACTTAGTGCCGAACTGAAATGATCCAAGATCCAATCCTTTTGTCATTTACTGCTAAATGAGAAATGGAATATCACTGAAAGATTTCACCAGATGACACAGGCTCATATTGGACGCCGGCCGCGACAGAGGAGGGACTATATGTGTGCAGTGAAGTGTAGCATGACTACATTTTGGATTTAATGAGGGCATAAGCGCATGTCCCTCAGGTTTAGTGGGAATGGATAACCCTTCCAATCAAACCTGGATTGATCTAAAATGCTGCAGAAGGGAGACAGCGGGCAGTTAGAAATATATTTATTTAAAAAAAACCTGCTCTCTCTATTGATTCCACACCCACGGCCGTGATTTTTAGCACTGTTATGAGGAGTGCATAATCAGGGAAGCTGAGAGGAGGCTATTTTTATTGGAACGTTGCACGGGGCAGGACTGTACCACATGTTCATATTATGGTGTGAATATGAAATGCACTGATCAATGCAAATTTCATGCGCTGGAGTCGGTGTAACAGATGGCGGACAAATAGAAATGGTGGGTCTCATCCTGAACTACAGTGCTATCTTTTTTATTATTAGTATCATTCAGAGGGAAACACAAGAAAAGGCTTAAAGGGACTAAATGACTGAAAGATCAAAATAGTCTGTAGGACCATAAATTTGCCATTTTTTTAGCTGGATTCAGATGGTACGCACACGCACATGAGAGTCACAGATGGAAAGGTGCATGCACACACCGGAAGAAATATTCATGATACCATATTCGCAAATTGCAAATGTACACGTGTGAGCAAAACTGCTGATATGAAGACAAAGTATTTGCCCTCAAATTCAACACGACTGGGCGCTGAACGGAAGCTTGGAAGTGGGGACATCCGTCGCCTCTTTTAAGGGCTTTTAGTTTAGTCGTAACGTCGAAACCGGAACCTTTTTGGTGTCGAGGTCGGCGCTATGGAGTCAAAAAAACGATTGCGCACTATGATGGCAGCAGAAAAACAACTCCATCCATCCTCATGTAAGACTCTCGCTATGTTGTTCTCTGTGGATTTCCGATGGAAAAAAAATGCAGGTTTGATTTATGGCACAAAAGGAAAACAATGCCCCCCCCCCCCTTGCTAGCAAAATAAATGAAAAAGCAAAACTGTTTTTAGTTTCAGTGCTTCAGACAATCACAACCCCGGTTAGCGTATCTAAAACACACATCCCGGTCAAGTTCAGGCATGCCATTATCTCAGCACTCATCATTTTAACATCAATCGGCGTTGCAGGGCATCGGGTATTTTCTTGATGAACCAAAGAGCAATAAAACAGGAGTCCATATTTGTCCCTGGCTCGCGAACAACAGCAACAAAACGTCCTTGCCAAAGTTTACAGCAAAACTACGCAATTAGCAGCAGGAAAGACTCCAACAAATGCTCCGACTTTGTTTTGTTCTGCCACCTTCCACTTCCTGGAGCGACACTCTGCTGTCAGCAAATTTGTAAAATGGGTCCACATGTAGAATCCGGAAGTTTAGCGGCGAGCTGCAGTCTCGCCTCCCTCAGTCGAGGCTCATCTCACAGTGTTTCTCCTAATGAGGACAGTTTCCGGCCACACTTGGGTGGGAAAAAAAAAAAAAGAAGTGAAAACACCGGATATTATGAAACGGCTCACACTACCATATTTGGGGAGGATTTGAGCACAGCATCGATCGAAATCTTTACCTCAAGCTCGCCAAATCGCCTGAAAACATAAAAATAAACACAGCGCGAGTTTCTTATTTTGTTTTTTTTGCTTGTATTCGGGTCCGATATGAAGGATCAGTGTGAGAGGAGGCCGTGCGCTGAAAAGGAAACACACGCCTTTTCAAATGTTCACCTGCCAGTGAGCCGACAGACTCGGCGGGGGGGTCCACTTGGCAAACCTCCAGCGCAACACACTCGTTAAGGCTGAAGCTGATCAGGACGGCAGATATGATTTTGTTGGGCGGTCCGGCGATGGAGGCCCGCGACACTGACAAGGCTCCCGCCTCAGTGTTCGGTTTTGTTGGCCAATATTGTCTCCGCTTTAATCTTCTTTATGGAGGTCAGAATGCGACCTTGGCCACTTCAGCAGGACCGGTGCCTGCATTCACGGAGCTTCTACCGATGCGTGCAACTTGGCGATAAAAAAAAAAAAAAAAAAAAAGGCAGATGTGAAAGGAGAAAGGGGATTCTCTTTAAGGATGTGAAAGCAGATATCCATCTCTTATGATTTGGGCCAATAGGAAACCCCTGTAACAGGCAGTTGGATTTTGCAGAATCACTTTAGGTGAATCAAAAGGTTCTAGCCTGCAGCCACCACTGAGCTCGAAAATGTCTTTGAGTAACACATCCATCACGTTACATCACAACGCAATTGCCAACATTCTCCAAAGATTCCACGAAACGCACTTTCTTATGCTGCCTAAGATGTGTGACAGGTGGTGAAATCAGGACAAAAGACATTTTAATTCAAAATCCATTCCAGTAAAATTTCTCTTGTACCGCGCTGATCCTCGGGGGATTTATGCAATTTTCTAATGCACTCTGATAATTGGAGAGTTTGTGCTTCATTTGACAAAAAACCTTAAAACACCGCCCTTTCAATTATGCCACGTTTAAGTGAAATTAAAACAGGCGCACCACCGTCTGGGCCTAATACCCTTCTATGAGCTGGTGGCAGCGCATGAGCGTGTTCCGAATGTCCCTCGGTTTACAGGAAATCAGCCATTTTTCTCGTGACATCTCAAGTGAATTTAATTTACTTTAAAGCACACTGCACAATCATCACTATAGGCACAGTCAAATGCAATGTGATTAAGCTGTATGCTACGCTAATTGACCTATGGTGGTGGTTCCCTAGCTATTTCTGAAGCACCTCCATTTTTCTCGATAATTCGTCTTCTGCTTATCCGGGTCGTGGGGGCAGCAGTCTCAGCAGAGAAACCCAGACACTCCTCTTCCCCACCACTCCCACCAGTTCCTCTGTGGGGACATCGAGGTGTTCCCAGGCCAGCTGAGAGGCATAATCTCTCCAGCATGTCTCAGGTCGGCCGTGGGGCCTCCTCCCAGTGGTACATGCCCAGAAAATCTCCCGAGGGAGACGTCCAGGAGGCATCCTGACCAGATGCCCGAACCACCTCAGCTGACTCGTTTGTGGAGGAGCAGCGGCTCTACTCTGAGCCCCTCCTGAATGTCCGAACTCCACACCCTATCTCTAAGGCGGAAACTCATTTCTGCCGCTTGTATTCGCGATCTCGTTCTTTCGGTCACTACCCAGAGCTCTTGACCATAGGTGAGGGTCGGAACGAAAACTGCCCGCCAAATTGAAAGCCCCAGTCCGCCTGTCAATCCCTCACTCCATTTTTCCCCCACAGCTGAACAAGACCCCGAGATACTTAAACTCCTCCAACTTGGGGCAGCAACACCTCTCCAACCCGGAGTGGACAAGCGACCCTTTTCTGGTCGAGAACCATGGCCTCAGATTTGGAGGTACTGATCCTCATCCCAGTGGCTTCACACTCAGCTGCAAACCTCTCCAGTGACAGCTGGAGGTCATTGTTCCATGAAACCAGAAGAACCACATCATCCGCAAAAAGGAGAGACGTGATCGTGAGACCACGGAACATGACCCCCTGCGACATCTTGCTGCACCTAGAAATATCGTCCATAAAAGTTATGAACAGAAGCGGTGACAAACGTCAACGCTGTCGGAATCCAACCGGGAACGAGTCTGACTTACTGCCGAGATGCGGACCGAGCTCTGACCGCGACAGCACAGAAACCTGATGGCCCAGAGCAGTGAGCCGTCCACCTCCTGCAAGATGCCTCAAGGGACACAGTCACAAGCCCTCGCAAAATCCGCAAAGCACATGTGGACCGGTTGGGCAAGCTCCCATGACCCCTCCAGCAACCGTGCAAGAGTGTAGAGCTGGTCCGCTGTTCCATGAACCAGGATGAAAACCACATTGCTCCTCCTGTAGCCGAGGCGCGACGATCTGGTGGACTCTTCTCTCCAGTACCCTACAGCAGACCTTACCAGGGAGGTCTGAGGAGTGTGATCCCTCTGTAGCTGCAACACAATGTCTGGCCCCACTTCTTGAAGATGGGAACCACCACCCCAGTCTGCCACTCCGCCCCTGAATCAGCCAAGACAGTCCTCCAACATCCAGAGCTTTAAGGAACTCAGGAAGGGTCTCATCCACCCCTGGGGCGCTGTCCCATTAGATATATTCTACCAATTATACAAGTACCATGTGGAAAAAAATGTGCATATTCTATCAATGTAGTTTACTGTGGTAATGTTGGTGTATCACGCGGTGCGTCCATTAAGAGCCTTGCACCTGAAGCCCTTCTCCACCCAGCTAGTTTGTAGTGTGGCGCCGTGCATCATTTACATGAGAGCCCTCTTCTTCTTCTGTTGTTGTGCAATGACTGGTGTTACTAAATGATAGATTACTAGCATCTGCTAGGCACAACAGCTACTCGGCTGACAGTGTTTGCTTCTATTTAGTCACCCTACAACCCCCTCCAGGCCCCAACCCTCCCTCCCATCATGCACGATGGTGTTTCAGACGCTGTGGAGCTACAGAATCACCTGCCTACTACAGACTTTATGTAGGACTGTCCATACTGCTTACTACAACTGCTGTATTAGTACGCCATTAATGGCAAACTTCACACTGAGGTATTCAGCCAAACCCATTTTGCACCAACTGAAGGTAAATTCACTGCACCGTTTATGTTCTCCTTGTCATTTGCTAACGAGAGTTTAATCTCGGAAATAAACTTGCGTGCGGCATCCAACGCTATCTTGACAGACGTTATTGGAAAATTTCCAAATCGGCTTTATTTAGAGCAACTGACCACATATTGGGGATCTACGTTTTCTCGGAATGTTCCCCTAAATGTCTCAGGAAACGTCCTAGCGCCTAAAGGTCCGCGGTTGTGCCGCGAGAAGAGAAACATCGCATTGTGGGGCGGTTGAGCATATCCAGTAAACCGTTGATGCACACATTAAAATTCTTGCTTAACCAGCACATAACCAAGAATACTGCACACCACGCAGTTAAAGCGCGGCACATCCTCAGTTTGATGTCATATTCTGTGTGAATAATATGTTGGTGGGTTCCACCGCTACCATTAGCTGCTGGCCATATGTGATTATTCTTTCAAGCGCAGGACTCCTCAGATGTCCCAACGTCCCTGCCGGAGCGGCGGGGTTTCACAAGTTCTCCATGAAGGAAGTCTTCTGTAGCTTTTGTAGTTCACTCAGCGCATGTGAGGAGATTTGCCATCAACAAAGGTTCAGGCTCCCTATACTCACAAGCGTGGCGCACTCGTTCTGGCGCTCATCTACGTGATAAGAGATGATCTCGATATGATTACCAGCAGAGTTACAGTTACATCAAGGAATTGTCCGGAATGTATCAGCAGCCATCTTCCCTGATCCTCCAGTCCACTATGCTGTCAACACTCGGGCATTGTGGTTTAATAAGTAGTAGTAGGGTTATGTGATTAACAATATTGTTATAAATTGACATATTTGCAGCTCTAACAGAAAGCACATATTCTGGTTAGTAAAAGCTTGAAGTTGATAATCATCTTACTGGTACCGTTTTTTCCTCTCATCTAGCTTCAGAGTGATTATTGAATTTTTTTTTTTTTTTCCAGAAACGGTTTTACCATGATAAATATGGATTAGACGCCGTGCGAGATTCGGATGCGCGGCATGACTGGCGAAAAGCTGAATTTGTAGCGACGCTTCATTTTTTTTTTTTTCCCCCTGAGCGCGGCGCAGCTGAATCAGACAAAACCCATCACGCCTTTCTGATTCCCTTATTAAATCAAAAACACCTGACTGCGCCGAAGCCGCACATCAACAGAAACTCATGAGATCGAGAGAGAGCTAGGATTTCGCAGCTTTCACACACGGCCGAAGGTTATCGTTGCCAAAACTTTCAGCGGTTCACATTGCTCCCTTCCAGCGAGGCCAGAAAGAACAACACGAGAACTGTGTGACTCATTGCCACCACACACACACACCTAATCATAGCAAATGTAGCCCTCCGCCATTGTTCTCAAGCTGACGGTGAATCATGCTGCTGCACCCAAACCACTCTCACAGTCTACCTATAATCATCAAGAATCACTTTTTTTTCCCTCTAGAACATAATTTCCTATAGACACACACACACACACACACACCTGGAGTGCAGCTATGACTCTTCTGCACAAACATACCATAAACACATGTAGGTAAGGTACGGTAAAGTGCTGCACAACATCTGCTAGCATTTAATAAAAAACAAAAAAAAAACCTACAGTACGTGTAAAAAACTGGTTATTGATTGTGTACATCTAATTGAATGAGCAAGTCGAGCGACATTAATGCGAACTGACATTTCTTTTAATTACCATCGCCGCGTTCTCCAAATTGAATTAAAGATCAATTAAAAAGAAGTCTTCACTGCAAAAAAGTCAAACTGTGATCGAGTATATTTATCTAATTTCTCGTCAAGGAACCTCATTAAGACTCAGTCGGCTAAGCGGTATTAAGATTTCTGGAAATAAGATGCAGTTGTCAAAAAAAAAAAAAAAAAATTTGTTGCACCGCAGTGAAATGCTACCTATTAGGTGATCGTGAAGTTACACTGATATTATGATTAGAAACTGCATAAATATTATGTCCTATCAAATCAAATATCAAATTACCACATACTTTCAGACATTTGTTTGAACTGTCTCACAATCCCAGACCCAAAAATCGGATCACCCCCTGAGCCCAAGTGCATACATATTTATATGTGTATTTATGATGATGTATGCATGTATGTACGGAGTTGAGGCGGCGACATAAGAGAAGGATCTTACGCAACAAACTTCAACGCTAATGCCAAGCGAGGCCTCAAGATTACACTTTACACTCAGCTCCCGGGGTGATAAATACTTCTGTCAACACCCCGGCTGAGAACGAGGCTAAACAGCGCTTCCCGGATTTGCCGCGGCCCGAAAATAAAAACATCACCGGCGCGGCGCTGCCTTGATGAGTCGCGAGGCCGTCCGCATGTCAGTGGATGGGATTGCTTCTCTGAGGTCTTTACATGATGTCAGACTGTGGGCAGGATGGCAGAGGCACCCTGCACTTTGTGGAGTCAGTGGTCTGCTGTCAGCAAGCTACATAATGAGTCCCACTGCGTATTTTTCTCTTTAAATCTCGAAACTGGCTTTAGGTCCTGACGATGGTTTCCCTCTCTCTTTCTCTTTCTCTCTCTCTCTCTCTATATATATATATATATGTGTGTGTGTGTGTGTGCTTTGTGAAGAGGAAGAGTGTGGTAAATTATGAGAAATATGATAATGAGTCCACCTTTGACTGTGGAGCCCGCGGTCTAAATCGTCTCTTTTAGATGCGTCAGTCAAATGAAAAAGTATGAGGGGAAACACTTCGGCATGTTCCGATTTTTATTCGCGCGCTGGCGCATGCGCCTCGCCGCTTCCCACGTGACTCCCCGACTGAGGCCGGCGCGGTTCACGGAGAACCGCGATTTCTTTGTCTTGGAGTCAAAGGAGCCCCTCCCGCATCCCCCACCGCTCCCGAAAGACGTGCAGGCATGTCACGTTGCGTTCCAGCCGCCACATGCTTCTAACAGGGAATCCAGGTTAATTCTGGTGGGCCTGCGGGTGTGTGGCAGCGCCGCCGGCCACGGGTCAGATTCAGCACCCTACTTCTGCTGTCCAATCCCCTAAATCCTTTGGAGAATTTTGTGCTATTGGCCGTACCGGCTGAGAGTGAAAATATTGGCGCTAATGCCGCGGTACCGTTACATTTAATATCCCTGGGTGATGCAGACACGGGTGATTTATTACTACCTAACAATGAATTTCACTGGAGTGGGGAATTGAGGACAAGGTCAGTGGATCTAACAGGATTTGTGGTTGGTGAAAATGTCAGTCTGATCCAGGCGCCGAGCCCAATCCTTTGGTGTGATGATACCAGTCTGGGACACGAGTGTGCTGCCTCTTTCTGCCGCTCAACACCGAAACACAACAGGTGTCCAAGCTTTTGCTGGATATCTGCCTGATTGAATATCACAAAAAAAGGGGGTCCTTCAAGAGAAAATCCTTCACATGGAATAAAGGCTCCCCACCCGTTCGTTTCTCACCTCATACTCCACGTACTCTTCCTCCTCCACCTCGTAGGAAACCGTCTGGATCTTGACGTGCTCGCCGTCCTCCAGCAGCTTCGCCTGGGGGTCCTCCACGCTGGGCACGTCCGCCCCCGCCGTGCTCGACGCCTCCTTCGCCTTCTTCTCCGTGAAGGTGGTCTCGCAACACTCGCTTTTGTATTCCTTAGCCTTGATGCTGCCACTGTCTTCCTTGTACAGGATGAAGTTGGGCCTGTAAAAGGCCTCCACCGCCAGATGCAGCGAGGTGGCGTCCAAAAACTGCTGCGACTTCATCTTCCCGTTGGTGCTGTAGCCTCCTCCGCCCACAACGTTGCCGTTATTCGCTTTTCCTCCTCCGCCGCCGCCGCCGCCGCCGCCGCCGCCGCCCTCACCTCCGCCTCCGGCAAAGTAATTAATAATGTTCTCCTGGTACTGGTTGTTAGGGAAGTCTCCTCCGTAGCCGTTGACCATGTGCTTACTGTTTTTGTCCAGCAGCGGGTTCTGCAGCTCGCTGAGATTCTCCATAATAAGGGTTAAAAGTGGAAGGGGGCCGGGAACTTCTCAGTTGTTTTTTTTATCTTTTGTCGGAGGAGTGAATGAGTTGGAAGAATGTTGAAAAGGTTCCTCAACGGCGTGCGCGGCGAAGACGGTAATGGCATTCAGCACTCAGCACTCTGATATCTACAGAGGAGAGAGACATCAATAGAGACAGGGAGAGTGTTTAGATTCAAGGTAAAAAAAAAAAAAAAATAGACCGACGTTTCTAGCAGTTCACCAAACACTTGCTCACGTCAGATCAAAGTTTAGCCGGCGTTCCCTCAGCAGCCACAACATCGCCCACGCATCCCCGACGCCTCCCGAAGACGATTCAATTAAACTTAATACGCCACCTCGCTTTAGACGCGTGAAGCAACACACACACAGACACACACACACACACACAAACACAAACAAGTCTCAGAGCAGCACAACATCAAAGTGCTGTGTTCTACCTTGGCGAAACAGCCATGGCATCTCAGCCGAGTGCGCGCGCGCGCGCGTGTGTGTGTGTGTTTGGTGCAACCAAGCGTGACTGTTATCTTTCCATTGCCTGGGTTATTACTGTTGGTGGCATCAAGGTGACATCAGCTGAGGCCTCCCCCACGTTCGATAGAGCTCATAACGCCGTCATCCTTCACGTCCGAGTGCGTTTGAGGGCCGACGTTTGTGCTCAAAGCGGCGACAGATGGGATTTCTGCTCGAACTTGTCAATGGGAGGTAAGTGTTTCTTGCCGGCGCCGGTTTGCATGCGGCTACAGGTTTGCATTCTGACTGCCAGTCGGAGCTGTTGATAGCCTGTGTTGCATTCAGGGACATTCGGCTGATTGAGCTTTCTTGTCACCGGGAACCATTTTAAAGACACATGGTGCCAATATTCTACAGCCATGAACTTGTTTACTTTGCAACATCAACTACATAATGATGAGTTAAGGCAAAAAAAAACAAAAAACAAAAAAAAAACTTATATATTTTTTAACTTGGTTGCAAATTTTCTTTAGAAATATATGATTACAGGCTAAAATGTTGAAGATTAGCACCAAAAACAAAGCTTAGAATGTGGTTTGCACAGAACCTGCAACTTGATCATCATGATTTATTACGGCGAATGAATGAAAATTCCCAATTTCCTCAGCCAGAGACACACCATCATAAGAAGGGGCCCAAATGATTCTGGGAAAGGACAAAGAAATACATCATAATTAGATTGAGTGGGGCCTCTGTGTGCTTTTTTTGTTGTTGTTGTTGCTTGAGCCACCCAAAATCCAGGACCACTAAACCCATGAACAACAAAATTACAAGCAATGATGCACCAAAGCTGCTGAGAAAAGAATGAAATATCCCTGCCATTTCACCACAAGTGTAAACATGTATGGATGATTATAGCCTTTAAAAACAGGCATAAGTTGCTCATTATTGATCACATTTTTTAGAATGCTGATGTCATCCATTTCGTCGAGGGCTAACATTTGCTTTCAGCATTTAAACGGGGAACAAACCGAGTTATCCCAAGCAGATTAATAGACTTCGATGAGATGAAGCATTTCACGTTTAAGTATCAAAAATATCAAACCAAATTACACTCTCCTTGCCTCCCTGGCTATTTCCGCTCCATGGAAGCAGCCCAGAGTTCTCCGGCTTTCGTGCCACCCTTGACCTTTGCCTGATTAATGCGTTTTAGAATAGAAATGCCAAAAGCAGATTAATTCTTGGGGTCTCTGACCCCAATCAGATATGGCTGCTTAAGTAGTTCCAAATGCTTATAGAGAAAACATAATGCACATTATTATTGTGGCTATGGGATACTGACAATAGCTTGTTTATTATACGAGGTTAACAACTTGCCCACTACTCCACTTGTGGGTGTGTTTTCCTCTTCTTTTGTTAATCACGTCAGACACCTGACTCACAATCAGCCAAAACGTAGTTTCTACTTATGTCATGACCCTTGCATCCCGTCGTCTTAAAAGAAGATATCCAGTACAAGGGAAGTCAGGAGAAATTAAGAAACTGTACTCTCCTTATATCATACATCACTAATTATTAATGCTCTCCACATGGACATAAAATCATCCAGTGGGAAAATGGTGGAAAACTTGGAACAATTCAGCCATAAAAGCCCAAATTTGTCGACATCTGGTAGATTCTTATTCTACAATGTCATCCTGCACACCGACCTTAAATATTGCATGTTGGTAATTAAGAGCCATTCAACCTCATTAATTGCTTATTGAATGACGCCTTACTCGGGTATCTTTAAGAGTGAACATTCACTTTGACACACAGCAGAAAAAAACAAAAAATCTGAAATACGAATAAAATGTATGATGGGCAAATTACACCTGATCATACACAAGCTGTTAGCCTTTCACAAACTAATGTCTGTGCCTCCGAATGACATATTTAAAAGGTTTTTCTTCATCGCAATAGATGCAACTCCACAATTATTTCCTGTTTTCATATTTGGGGATCTATGAATGTAACACTGTGGCCCCGCCCCCGCTTACGCTTACTGCTGCTCGCTTGAAGAGCAACACACTCCCCCTCTGAGCTGCTGACCAACCCGCCGTTCAACTGATGACCTCTGTGTCTTCACTGCGGCTGTCGACATTTCAACTCGTCACATGCAATTGATTCGGAAAGCCGCACCCTGATTGGTTCCTGAGCACTTCCCAAATTGAACTCGTTCGCCGTTGGACATGGTTTTCCTGAGACGGTCGCTGCCGCACTTACCAATGTCTCGTAACACATAAAAAACATTGCATCTTAACAAGATTAAAAAACTTGATTTTCACCTGAGGGGGGGGCTTAAAATCTTGTTTGTAGTTTGCGTAACTGGTCAATGGCGAAAAAACAAACCTGTTCTTGGCATTTTTAAGTGTAGCCTAGAAGTTGCTCATGTGGGGAAAGGCCTGTTACCATGACAACAATTTGCTATTTTCAATTGTTACTGCCAATCGTGCTTTGTTATTGCGTCTTGGGTCCATAAGTCTCACCCTCCACCCCCAACAGCAGAAGTTTAGGAGGCATTCACAGACTTCTGTTTGGGAGTTTTAAAGAAGAGCTTTCCATGACCACCAAAGTCATGGTGGTCATCAAAAAATATTACAAAGTTGCTCATCAGACCCATTTTATTGGAACCCAAAAATCAATATCATAAAGTTCGGCCATTTGGCCGGAAGATGGAGGCGAGGGGCGACTCAGGAGACGATCGTGTTCTCTAGTAATCACACGCTTTGATCCCCGGCTCCTCTGCTGACGCCGTCCAAGTGTCCTTGAGCAAACCATCCACTTCTCCTGGCGACCTTGCGCGACGGCCCTCCGCCATCAGGGCACGAGTGCGCGCGCGTGAATGGGAGAGTGAGGCCATATTGCTACGCTCCTTCAGCGCAAAGGTAGAGAGGACGCTAAGTAAGTGAGGCGCATTTGCATTTATTAATAGAAAACGGTTTAACTCAGCGTGGAGGGTTGTCATGGAACTGTGCTCAGAGAACGATCTCCTGCTGGGAGGGACGGAGACGTCCCGCTACATCGGCGCTCTGAGGAGAGAAATAACCGGGAATCCAACGCATCGCCGCGCTCCATCCTATAGAGATTAGAATTCTCGACTTATTATTAATTACCTTAGCTCTCCTTACATACCACGTTGCACTTTTTCGAGTCTCTTGAACTCTTTCTTTCCCTCATTTGCCTCAAACTTGATATATTTTTTTTTCTTCCCCCCTCCTTCTAAGACTTTCCATGCATTTGCGCCATGAATAAAATAACACCGAGACACTTCCAGGCTTCCTGAAAACCAGTGAGGACCGGACGGCTTTCATGGTCCCCCCCCCTTTCTTGGAGCTCCTCCATCTGAATATGCTGAGCCCGGCGTTCCACACCTGCGCACCCCTTTGGTCAGTGAATAGCTACGGATTCACAGACTCGTGCAGTTCTTGAGGACTTTGAACAAAAGTGCACAGACAAAGGCTGCGTGTGCTGCGGTTGCGGTCTACTTAACGACGGCCACTGCTGCGCGTGTGGCGCGCTCCCGGCGCTCCGGGTCGGGAGGGCCGATGAGCCGGGTTCAAGGCCCACGCCGGGCCCCTGCAGTGCCGAATGCCGTTCAGCAAAACACTTGCGCCTGAAGGAGGTGGAATTCAGCTGCGGCCTCCTCGGCGAGGGTAAGAGCGGTAAATAATTGAACCTCAATCAGATGCACGTCTATCTTTATTTTTAAAAAAAACTGCGCTCCTATGCATTGCAGCGGGTATCAAAGATCAACTTTTACATAACACACTCTAATGTCCATGTTTTTTTTTGTTTTTTTTTCCAAATGTCAGAATGCATCTACTTTCCACATGAGACCATATCTACTGAGGTTAAAGGGGCTACAAAAAGCATTTTAACATCAATAAATCACTGCTGCATTAATACTGAAGAGGCACTATGATTCCATACATACCTAATCACGCGGTTTGCAAGGGGGACCGTCTCCTGCACCCAGATTTAGACTTGGGAATCGCATTTGGCAGGGAAAGCCTTATATTTGGGATTTCTTACAGAGTCATGGACAGAAACACTCATTTTGCGTTTTCCTCTGTGAGATTTTTCTTTTTTTTTTTTTCTCTCCTTCAAACAGACTAATGGATCAGGTATTTCAAGCAGATCCGAACTGAAGTTCGCCGACAGTCTGAGGGAGCAGACACACTGGCTATCGTGCGTTTAGGGGGAGTAAGTATTCCTCTAAGAACTTGCCTGCTCTGTCCTCCAGAGTAACTCTCCCGCGCTGCACAAAACGCTACAAGCTGACAGCGGATTAGCTTTCGTGTCATTTTCTTGGGGATGCGCCGGGAAATTCATTTTAATCTTCTCATACTTAACGGAATGTGTTGCAGCCGTCGTCGTCGCCCGGCCTTTTTTTTTTTCTTTCTTTCTTTCTTTCTTCTCTCTCTCCCTCTCTTTTTTTCTTTCTTTCCCCTTTTGTCAAACGGGAATTTATGTGTGAAAAGAGCTATTTCGGTGTTGCGAGCGGTGGCAATGTGGGACAACTGGAAAATGACAAAAGATGGCTATCGTACAGGGGCTTCTGTGTGTTTTCTGTGTGTTTTCTGTGTGTTGCGCGGCTGTGGGTAAACATGCGTTGCGAGTGGGCGGATGCGTTTGAGAAGGGCGGAGGGCGGGAAAGGAGAGGAGAGATCATACTTTGCACTGCTGCGACGATTCTCCGCTCGAGTGCTCGCCGGTAGACGGCGGCGGCGGCGGCTGGGGAGGTGCAGCTGAGAGCGCGCGCGAGGCGCAGCGGCTTCCACGGCGAGGAAAACATGTCAGCGTGACAGCGATGGCGCCACGCTGGCCCGCGCCAGCCTTTCCGCAGTGCCGCCGCGTAACGGAGCCCGGAGGTGTCTGACAAGGGGGCTAATAGATAAGCCGGCAACCTGTAAGCATTTGGGGAGGGCGAGAGCGGGAGCGCGGCGGCGCTAACGCGCCGGGCGACGCGGGTACAAGCGCGCGGCTTCAACCCCATTAGACTCCAGTCAGCACACTCTATTTCCCCGTGTCAGCCCATTGCCAATCAACCTCAGACCTCTGACCCTGAAGCCAAGAGCGGGTATTATTATCAGCCAGGGCCCCCCCCCCCCGACCTCCCCTTGAGGGCAGCATGGCAAGATGCACCTGAATACCAATGTGTCTCCTCCGTCGGCCATGTTTATCGACCCACTCCATCCAGCCCCGCGTCGCTCTCCCCGGCTCTTCCCCCGGATGCCGCATGTGGAGATTTTTCGCTCGCCGCCGCCGACAACAACAACAACAACTTCATCTCTCCATAATTCAATTTTCGAAAAAGCCGAGGC
>CAAKHG010032481.1:0-14038 GCA_901007715.1 Dactylopterus volitans
GGTTTTCCGGGATGAGGGGCCGTGCCGGTTCCCGCCTCGGCTGGGCAGAGGCGCCGTGGCCGAGCGAGACCTCCTCTGCAGTGTTTTTGTGCGTGTGTGTGTGTGTGTCTCTGATGGAAGCTGCTAGTTCAGGCTTCGTCTTAAACACAGTTTGAACCTCGCCTCATGTGGAACACTGTCACAGTTTGTGTGTCCGTGTGTTTCTGGCCTTTTTTGTGTTCCAGCTTGCACTTCCTCCTTTTCTTTCTCCGTTTTTTTTTTTTTTTTTTTTTTGAGGCCGTGAATTCGGCCTCCCTAAGCTGCTCGTTAGGACTCACTTTGCACTTGTTGCCGCGCGGGCCCTTGTCGTCACCGCGCAACCACCGTGCAACCGGTTGCTCAGGGACTGATTAGCCTCCACTGTTTAGACAGGAGAGCACGGGCCTCGGGTGGGTTGCTAGTCTAAATACCGGCAGGCGTCAACAGGGAGCTGCCTAGGCAGGCGCCCTTGAGCAGTGCATTCACGCTCCAGATGCTTCAATAGCATAATCTCTTGAATAAATAAAGGCTGAAACCTGTTTCAAAGCCCAAAGCGCTTAATATTTCAGGATGAGATGGATGGAAAACACTTCATTTTAATTCTGTCCCTCTAACACAGTGTGTAACATTCTATATTATCAAAAAAAAATCAGAAATTCTTCCTTCTAAGTAACTTCATCCTAAAGTTATCGCTTGCCTTACATATGCATGTTTTTGTTTTTTAAGGGACCAAAAAAAAGGCGTCAACAGTGTTTTATAATCACTAAATGTTCTTAACTACACAACTGCAACAAAGTAAAAACACATTTCCATTTGACTGTAAGTGGTGGTGCTGCTCGCCGCTCTCAGCAGCCCCACCGTTCTTGTTGGTTTTCAGCAGTGTTAAACATTACTCCGACGCGCGGTTAAACCAAGTGCAAATATTTGACCCGGTCAACAGCTTCGAGTGTTTGCCGTTGACGCCGTTTGACTCCCGTCATCGGCGTCAGAGAAAAGGCGGCTGAAGAGCTGCAGCCTCGACGTCTTTATGGCTTTTGGACACTGAAAATCAACTTGAACTCTCAAGGGGGCTTCAGAGAAAAGCCGCTGCGGGAAGGAAGCCGTTGAAAAATGAGCCTCGATCCGCCGACCCCGAGGAGAGAGGAAGCAGCCCCACGGAGGGCACACGGAGAGAAGTGGAGGAAGTCTTGAGATATCACGGAGGGGCTTCCCAACCAAGATAATGCAGCAAAGTAAAAAAAACAGTCACAGCCGCAGTGTTAAATTACCGGACGATTCGGTGTAAATTAAAGCCCAGTAAAGTAATTTGCCTCCGTCTTACAATCTGTTTGCGCTCGTTGGATTTCTGGTTTTACGAGGGCCCGGTTTAGGTCTGCTCACGTTGCTCTGTTTCGCTGCCAAGTATTCTTCGCCCGTGTTGTTCAAGTGGATATCGGCAATCATGTTTTACTGCGTGTCATATCGGCATCGCATTCCATCCTTCCGATGTGCTGCTGTCGGCGGCGGTCAGGATGTCCACGCCCGCGCTTTTATAACCAGAGCGGAACACTGTCGAGTGCTTACCTCCTCCAGGGTCCACAGAGTATTTATAGATCGATTTTAGAACGTCCAGGTCTGCCCGAACGCTTAGTTGGTCCACGCTGCGCTTCTCCAAGTAATTAAATGAAAATCGACCTGCTGGTTTTTGCATAATCCTGATAGCTGGAAGGTTCGGTGAAAACAGTTTTTGTGTAACCCTGCTCATGGAGACGCAAACAAAAAGGCAGTTGAGAACAAGAACTCCTCGGTGGAAGTATTAATTGATAAAGAATGAGTCACAGCTTTGGAGTATGTAGAGCTTTTTCTTTTTTATATTATATATATATATATATATATATATATATATATAATCATTAACTTGACAGTCATGACTTTAACAGCAGCTATCAAAAAGTTACAACTGTGCCTCTGTAGTAGTAGATTTTCTTCTTCATCCATTCAAAAAAAAACCAAAAAAAAAGCGTAA
This sequence comes from Dactylopterus volitans, assembly GCA_901007715.1. Taxonomy (NCBI): domain Eukaryota; kingdom Metazoa; phylum Chordata; class Actinopteri; order Syngnathiformes; family Dactylopteridae; genus Dactylopterus; species Dactylopterus volitans. The sequence continues at coordinate 2,024 of CAAKHG010032481.1, forward strand.
CCCTTTATCCAGATGGAAGCTGTCAGGGCAACTACAGTCTTCTTCATAAATCTCAATAATCTGCGCTGGTGCCTCGCTGCTCATTTATACACAGCAATCACCGGGACACAGCAGCTCTTGTTATGCAATCAATCACTTATCTCTCTTCGCCCAGGCGGTTCCACTGCTGGCTCAGTCAACGTTCTCACCCCAGTTCTTTGCGTTTCGGCAGCCAAAGAGCTGGCACCGACACTTTGCTGGCCTACAGCGAAGAACCACTGGGGTGGGCGGGTCGTCCTGACCCCAGACAAAAACAAGGCCACCATGGAGGCAGGTACTTTCTGCTCTAAAACTCAGTAACGATGTAGATTTGCGACACTGTCAGTTTACGTCCGTGCGGGTTCTCATGCGTCCAGCTCATGGTCATCCAGAGCACTTGAGTCCAAAGCAACTGGACCTCTTTTAGGTTGTTTTGAAGACGTTTCAGACACACTAAGGAGGATGGAAGTCTCAGCATTGATGTTTGACCACCCACGCAGACCAGTACCTTCTCTCTGACTCCCACCATGCACTGGAACGTAAGCCGAGGGTTATCGGAGCCCTTCACCACGGGGCTGAGAACGTTTCCACTAGAGCAGGCGAAGGACAGGAACCCACTCGTGTGCAGAGACGGTGTTGCAATCCCAGCTGGGCCTTTTTGTTGAGTCGGCCAAGAGAGCTGGAAAACTCGGCACTTCAAACGGAGAGGAGAAGAAGTACAAAAGATGTTTATCGATGTTCTGGGGGGAAAAAAAACTGCGATTTTCCCCAGAGACGACATTCCAGTGCACTTCAAAACCAGCAACAGTCTTGAGACAAAAGCTGGTTGGCCTGAAGGACCGTGCGCCTCAACACGAGCTGAGCGGTGCAGAACGTGCAGTCAAGAGTGCACGGACTCGTTTGCATGGATTCATGGCACGTCGCAGGAGAGCCACGTCATCGGGTCAAGACTCCGCAGTACATTTGCATTCAGAGAAGAAGGGACACTCTTGTGAGGCAAAGAGATGGTGCAGTCTGGACAGGGAAGACGGGTGGTTTGAGAGACCCGAGAAACGTCAAACTGGATCAGCCATTTATGAACAGAGGAGACCAAGATACCACTTATCACCTACATACAATGCAATCTTTAAGACCCTCCCCCGCCCCCAGAAAGCTCAACACCCCCTCTAACCTTGACTCATTTAACCCTGATGACTCACATGATGCCCTGGGTGGGTCTATGACCCTAATGACTCACAGGGTATCAAAGACTCCATGAGTTTTAGAACCTGGGACTCTCCACCTACCAGTTAGTACTGAGGAAGACCCTCAGATTAGAGGGGAAACATCTTCAATCAACCAAAAAGAAATGCAGCTGCCTTTGACTCAAGCACTTACGGTGGTTAGTTCATCCAAATATCATCTGTTTAGAGATTAGCAATGCTGTTTTCAGAGAACTGCAAGCCAGCACCGGGAAAAACTGCCAATCCTCCGGCTGTTCCCAAGATTAAAATCCTTTTTATTTAATAACAAGTGCTTTTGTTTGGAAGACGGGACGTACGGCGTAAACGGCGCCGCGACTTCACCTTGAGTGTCATTGTTGGTGGGCTGCTATGCTAATATTTAATCTGGTCCGCAGTATGTAGGACATGATTGATCCCTAAAGGGTTAAGTGCCTAACTACTCCCACCTACTGCATGTAAGCCATGAAGTTTGAGTATCTAGGAGGCAGTATGTTAGTAGGCCATTCCAGACGCAGCCAGCCGGCACCGTAAAGAGTCAACTTATTTTGCTATAGTTGTTCTGGAGTTGCTGGGAAATCTCTTGTGCATAGTAACGTAATCAGGAGACTCTACGTGGGCTCTCATTTTTGTGGGAAAGCAAAGTGGTTTGCAACTCTGATCAAAACAAAACAAGATCAGTGATTTTTGCTACTTTTTTTTTTTTTTATAGCAGATCACCACAATGAGCTTATAAATGAAGCCCCGCAGACGCCAGGCTGCTACTTTTCTCTCCTCGGTTAGGCCGTAGCTCCTTTCATAGAGCTGTGCTGTTAGCAGACTTGTGGCCTGTGCGGTAATCGGATCACAGAATCGTGGAAAAAGGCCTATTACAGCCTTCGATTCATTAAAGCGTCCTATTAAACAGCAGCGACTAACGGAGGTGATCAACCAGGACTGAAATCTTTAAAGACCTTTTTTCCTGATGTTTTAAACATTGGCAGAGGCTGTGCCGTGGGCTCATTACAGCAAATCAATGCAGGGAAATGCAGACCAAAAAAAGAAAAAAAAAACCCTCAGCAGTGCTTCCCACAACAGACTTCTGTGAAGGCTCCCAGTGTAGTTTCCAGAACGTTCATTTCTGTCACACTCTCATATTTACGGTTTTTGTCTGGTATGTAAAAGAACTTTGTCTCATGGGCATGAAAAATTAATCGAATCAGATGCAGACGCACATTCCGACTTTATTCAATTTCCTCCCAACCAATAGTGGTCTACTCAAAGACTTGGAAAAGTAAGGACGGGCTACGGCGTTAATGTGCTCCAAAGGTTGTTTTCTGCCACAGGGTCGCGTGCGGTTCCAGTTCCCATGGTAACCAGACCTCGGGAGTTCAAGGTTCAGCTGCACTGCGGCGGCTGTGTGTGTTTCTTACTGTCCTTCTGTCGTCAGCTTTTTTTTTTTTTTTCCCCCTTAAACTTAAGTGCACGTACGTACACGTGTGTGTGTGTGTGTATGTGCGCGCGCGTGTGTGTGTGCAGTTGAAGTCACATGTGGCGCTGTGGTCATGTGAGGAGGAGCAGAGCGCGTCGAACTCTCTGCAGTGAAACCAGCATGTACGCACTTCGGCATTCCTGCGTAAAGATGGACGCACGCGCGCACTCACAGCAGCCGGCGTGAACGCTGAGCTCAGCGCGGCACCCTTGGCCGGAACCGGGCGGCGGCGGCGGGGCTCCACGCTGCTGACCCGCTTTCTGGGGAACTGCTGCATCAGTTTGCACAATGGGCACTTAATCCCTCGTGCGGATACTGGCACAGTGGCGTGGACGCCGTTTCCTGGTTTGGTTGGTCTTGTGCCACCGGTTTTGGTTTCCACGGCGCCCGCGTGCACGTTACAGCTCGACGTGCCAGTTGAGGTGGCGGCATCGCAGCTGAGCAGGCGGCCCTGCTCTTGGTTAGTGCTTGACTGGGATCTCTGGCGTAGTCGGATAACCGGTCCAGTGTCCAGTGTCCCTCTCTTCCCCCCCAGTTGTAATTTATTCTGTCCGCGTCCACCAGTATGCTAACGTTTTAGCCAAGCAGCCTTCATCAGACAAAGGGGGAAATGGAGGTCATGTCATTTCTTCTTATGCAAATGAGCATGTTTTAATATTGATGTAGATAGTTTCACAAATTTTATTTAATTAATCTATCCTTTTGCTTATTGTACTCTGGACAGATGTTTTTTTTTTCTAATGCGCAATTGTTTTGGTGTTAAGTTTTAAATGACAGTGCAGTCTGAGTCTTATGCACAGGAGTTAGCAGCTGATTGGCTGAACAATTCAGGTAGTCATTAACTTCCTGAGGTCCAATATAAATCTCTACTAATCAATATGACATTGGCAATTTTCATGAAACGAACAGTCAAATGTGTCACAACTGATTCCGTATTTTGAAACCTGTTCAGAAACAGTCGCCACAAACAAAAGAGCAGACTGTGCTGGGTCCCTATCTACTGTAAACATACCTCGTCCAAGGCTCACTCACACCTTTTGTTAGACTTCCAGTAAAGTCACTTCAGTTCCCCTGAGGTCACCGCAAGGTTGTTGCGAGGGAAGATTCATTTAAAATCCACAAAATGAAGCGAAATCCCTCGGCAGGTCTGAAATATTGACGACATATTAAGTATAAAGTTTGCATGAGCCTTCTCGTCCTGATCAGCATGAGGGCGTCTCTGAAGGAATGAAAGGGAAGCAAGAATGACCCCTGACCTTTCTACATACGCACACAAACGCAGCACCGTGACTCACACCGGACGCTTTCGTCCTGAGCGCCATCATCAAAAGGTCAAAGACCTTGTAAACACACGTGACCTCGCCGTACGCGGTGACCCGCGTCAGCCAATCACGGAGGGCTTGCGTAAAGACGGTTCCCACCGGTTTAGCGAATCACCATCCACTTCCAGCACGTCAGCCAATCATGATTGATTTCCGAGGCTTTCTGGGCCAATGAGAGGCTTTTTTTTTTCTTTAAATGAGTTCACTTCCAAGAGTAGCAGGCATATCCTCGGTTTTTAAACCCGACTATGTTCAGGCGTTTGAGTGTTTCGGGGCAAAGGAGCGCAGATGGGCTGGGATTTCTGGAGCGAGCGGCTGGATGAGGGGGAACTGGTGGAGAATGGTGAGTTGGGTGGCAGGAGGAGAGCTCTGCTGGAAGCTGCCTTTGTTTTTGTTTTTGTCGTGACCGATGACCATGCGCTGCCTGCCCCTCCCGCGGCGCCGCACAGCGAGCTGTCGTCTGTTTAAAGTCCAAAATGCAGCTATGAGTCGCTCAGGCGGCTGACACGCGCACGTTCCCGCCGGCAGCTTTCACCCTCACCACAGCCGACTTTAATCATTCAAAGCCATTTTACACCCCATCAGGCACCGGGGTCGCATGGTTAAAGTTTGGGCTTGAACTGGTGCTTCAGCATGAGCGCCTACAACCGTGCAAGGGGATGATTTCCAAATGCTCCTCCTGTATTAGCGCGTGATGGTTTATTTCCCACGCCATGTGTGTCTGCAGTTTCCAGAGGCTGTTTATCTCTGCCATTCTACGCTGCGGTCAGACTTTAAGATCTGCTCAGCCGGCATCGAGGCTGCGTGCGCCGCTGCCTCCTGTGTGGCCTGGTGTCGGAATGTTTGAAAACCAAAAGAAATTTCGTACTTGTGCTTATTGTCTCTGCGTGTGTTTTGATCGTCTGATGGGCTGTTTGTATGTTTTCACTCAAAATAGGTGCAAAGGTCAGTCAGTGTTGTGTTTAGTAATGTGGAAACTCCCCCCTACATAGAAAAACCTCAGTGGTCTTGGAATCTTTTTTTTTCTGAAACGCTGGAATCGTGTGCAGGTATGTCTGAAACATTTGCACAAGAGTGCACCAAGTCATTTTTCAGTTTTAAGTGGTTTTCCATTGCGTGTGCTTTTGTCCCCTTTTTAAAATGGGAACCGCTGCTTTTACCTCTGACAGTAACAAAGTGCACATTTTACAGCACTCTGTCGAGCAGCGTCGGAGCTTTCAGCACCGTCAGCTGACTCCCGCCTTGTAGCCGTCAGCCTTGAGATGTGTGGAGACGTAGTTTCGCAACGTGGAGGCTGGATGGCCCGACCGAGGAAGAGGAGGCGTGTCGTCACCTTAAGTGGAGCAGGCCGCTGACGGAAGTGGTGTGTGACACGCAGCGCACTCTGACTTCCTTGTCTTCTAACTTGAGTACTTGTGCACTTAATAATCACTGGGGAACCCGTGTGACACGCTGATGTGCCGTTTACTCAAAAGCCACGGTTAATGAGGCCGTAGATCTTTTTTTTTGTTATTTTTTTTTGTTGTTGTTTTTTTTGGCAGGCGATATCACAAAGCATCGCTCTATTTCAGCTTCTTGAATGAGATTCGGGGATTTTATGGCTCATATATTATGGTAAACCTGAAGAGTGACGGTTTTAGTCAAAAGGGATAGAATTCCCGCCCAACTCCAGCCCAAATGATTAGTTTACCCTTAGAAACTCTTTTTTTTTAGGATTTGAAGAAGTTAAAAAAAAAGTTAGAGATACGTATTCTCTTAACTTTGGAATGTACAATTCCTAAGGGAGGCCTGTAAGTGCCTCAGATCTGTGGCGTTCCACTAAGAGAGCTGCTGTCCATCATGGCATCAGACCCCCTTTTCAAGACGTGAAATGCACAATTAAAACCAAACTAAGCCTTTTTTTTTATTTTTATTTTTTTTTAACAAATACCACTTGAAATGACAGAATCCACAAATATCAGCAAATGGATCATTAATGAAAACAAATGAGTTGAAAACTTACAAAGAGTAAATTCAACGTGGCTTTGTCAGGCCGGTGCTACACCACGGCAGGGTTCCTTTTTTTGAGTTGATTCCCTCACCCGACATTCCCAGAGTTCATTTAAAACCAGGCTAACTCGTCTGCTCTGGTGTGAGGGCCTTGTTTGTTTTAAAAGATAGCAGCTCTGTCCTCAAGCAGTGTCATGTTGGGACTCAAGGTGGCACGTGGGTCGAGAGGTGGAGGGCTATTTATGTCATTGGCCTCGTTCCAGTGGTGCCTTCCTGCTGCAGAACTTTACTTTGTGACACAAGCAAAGTATCTATTTCGGCAACATGAGGTGGATGATTGTAAACGTGGCTGCTGCCTAAAAAAAACCTGCAATGCTGCGTTTTTATCATCTGTAGAGCAAAGAAGTCTGATAAGGTTGCATTCACGTTTTTCTTTCTTCCTCTAATTGACTGCACGTTGAACGTTTTTTTTCACAGCAACAGGAAACACCATCATTTCCGTCGGGTTTTTATTGTGGTTTCCATCAGTGGGCAAATTAAAGCATTTAATTTGAACTCCCATGACTTCCATAATGACTAATTTCTATCTTCACTCTGTTTACCCGTGCAGGAGGTTTGAGCAAGACCTCCTGTGTTGTACTTCCTGATTCCGCCTGGAGCTGCGCCCTGATTGGTTGCTGTGGCTTTTGTAACAGTTGCAGCCTCGCAGCTCGGACTTAACATTCACCACCTCTGCTGTCTGGGCCACTTCAGGGAATGTAGTTGACCTGGATTCCACAGCTTTTTAAATCAAATACGCATCAGTACAGCACGAAGAATAATTGTGCATGCGCGTCTGCGTGTGTGTGTGTGTGTGTGTGTGTGCGTGCGTGCGTGTGCTCTTTGCACGCAAGCCAATTTTAAGATGGAGGATCCGAGAGAGGAGGTCATCCAGAGCCCTGCTGCTGACTCATGCCTTTTTCAAGAGAGGCGTCTAGTTTTGTAAAGTCGCTTGGTTTGTTTTTGTGCATCTCTCCCGCAGCGACACCACGGTTACAGTTCACCCAAATCAATACATTTAAAATGTCATACAGCAAACGGGCCAGAGACATCAACATCAAAGAAAACACGCGCTAATCGAACACTGATGACTGACGTGCTCAGGAGAAAGCCACATGATTCAGATACAACAATGAAACTGGACCGTGAATTCTTCAACATGAATGATGGATGGACGTTTTGGACGATCTCATTTTAGTGCATCTCATCCAAGATTCTCCCACCTTTTTACATTTTTCCGAAATCCATCCGGGAATTCTCAGCGCGGCTGATAATTCTCAACGCCTGCAGGATAGCGACACATGTTTGGATACACTCACAATGAGACACCCTTTTGATTTATCATCACTCCTAAAGGTGTCCTCACAGCTGCTGAGCACCGCAGCTCAGCTGCTCGTAACTGAGTCTAAATAAATGGAAAGTTCCATTTTGAGTTGCTCGTCTGTCCGACGGTTTTGTGTTATGAAGCACGACATGTAGCGTATAGTATTTTGTATCTGTCTTTTATCCGTCTATAATACATTTCAGCATTTACCGATGGGCCGTAGATGTCTAATCTCAGGAAGAAATGGTGATTTTTGAACAGGAAGCTGCCCTCCAGTCATGCTCCTGACTCCAATTATGACCGTTTGAGTTTGATTTTCATTTGTCTGTATTTGAGCATGAGATAAACTAGAGTATTGAGAGAAAAAAAGAAAACTTGGATCAGCTCATCCCTTGGCCCATCTGACAATATGCTACATGCGATATGCGTGGGAAACGCTGCAAGAGCTCCACACCCTGCTGCGTGTGAACACACTCATGTTTGTGTGAGAGGTGTGTGCATTTCATGAGGGCCCGAACGAACGTCTTAAAATCAACAGAACGCACAACAGCGCGCGGGCAACTTTTTGTGTTGACAGTGTGCATCTCAGACAGTTGGGCTCCATGTTTCTCTCTTCAACCAGGAGCTTACGAGGAGTACAGCAGCGGCGGCGGCGGCGGCGGCAGCAGCAGAGCAGCTGGGATGAACGGACATGGCCCCAGCCAGCTGGTGGACCCGCTGGATGACCCTCTACCTGGAGTGGGCACCTATGAAGACTTCAACACCATCGACTGGGTCAGGGAGAAGAGCAAGGACCGGGACAGGCACAGAGAGGTGGGGACCGAGGAGCTGGGGTGGGTTTTTGTTGTTTTGTTTATTTTAGGGGAGGAAAAGCGCATCAAAAATATATCCAGATGATGGTGATTGAGTGAAAAGCACCATTATGGTCACCATCACACCTGGAATCGTTACAGCAGCATCAGAATAAACTACAGAAATTAGAAAAAATATATACAGATTTTTGATGAATACCTGAGATTGATACACATGCCTTAAATCATTATCTTTAAAGGAATCCAGTATGATACCTGTATATTGCAAAAAACACAATCAAAACCAGGCGGAAAGTAAAATTTCACGTTATTTAGGATAAATCCATTTCTTCTTAATATTTTAACGTCCATCCTCATTGGCTGTGGCTTTCCAGATCACCAACAAGAGCAAGCAGTCGACTGTGGCTCTGCTGCACAGCATCAGTGATGCCTTCTCCGGATGGCTGCTCATGCTGCTGGTGGGACTCATGTCAGGTAGCGCACGCGCGCGCGTACACACACACACACACACGCACACACACACTCAATCAGAACAACTACACATGCACTATTCGATTTTCTTATTAATCGCTGTTTGACCACGTTTGACCAAATTTCGTCGTAGGACGGTAACTTTCAGCAAAAGATGCCTCCACGGTTCAGCAAATAGAACTCAAACTATTGGCACAGCGGAATACTACTTAAAGTAGAAATAGACAAGCTTTTGCTGTTGCTCATTATGATGTAGTAAATGGTAACTGCACAGTATAGAGCCTCTTGAATGATGAGGGTAGATAAGGCAAAACAATCTTGTCCTTTGCCACCTGAAGTTGATCAATATTCATTTTTTTATGATTTGATTGAATCGACACAGGAGTTGATGGGTGTCACACTTAGGTTTTCACCTGCCCCCTTGTTTCTTTGCTGCCGGCATCAGCGGAGTTTTAATCCCCAGGTGGTGACACACAACAGGTGTAAAATTTGCACCCAAAGTAGGCAAAGTGACGCAGTTCCAAAGAAAATGGACACTGCTTTTTGGCTCCAGTTGAGCGCGAACCACGAGAACACATTCAAACACACTCAAACACACCCTCAGCAGCACACAGCCAGAACTGACTGATGGCACCAGTTTCTGTTTCTATAAGCAGCAAAAAACAAACCTGCTTGTCACGAATGGTTCTTCCGGTGTGGTCCCGCAGGTGCTCTGGCTGGCGGCATCGACATCGCAGCCCATTGGCTGACAGACATGAAGGGCGGGGTCTGTCTCGTTGGCTTCTGGTTCAACCACGAGCATTGCTGCTGGACCTCCAACGAGACCACGTTCCAGGAGAGAGACCAGTGCCCACAGTGGCAGAGCTGGGCGGAGCTCATCACGGGGACCTCAGAGGTAAGAAGGAGGCCCCCGACGAAGCGGATCCTTTCCTCCGGTGCTGGAGGACCAGTCACCTACACACACACACGCACACACACACGCCCTTGCTGAGTGTCATGTTGGTAGTTGTGCTGTGGTTCCACCTGCTGGCTGCCAACTGTCAAGACACACAACCCTGCTGAGCCCTGATGCTAAAAGGAAGAAAAAACGGCCAACATTTTATGGATAAATTATCGTCCCTACACCCAGCTTTTTTTTTCTTTCTTTTTTTTTAATTGATTAAAAACTGATATATTGTGTTCACACACCTCCCCTTTCCTCCACAGGGTGCATTTGCCTACATAGTAAACTACCTGATGTACATCTTCTGGGCTCTGCTCTTTGCTTTCCTGGCCGTCACGCTGGTCAGGGCGTTTGCGCCCTACGCTTGCGGCTCAGGGATCCCAGAGGTGAGACGGGACTGAAAGATGCTGAGACGTTGCGTGTCTCTTCAGATAAGCCCATATTATTCAACTGCAAAAATTATCCTTTTTTTTTTTTGTTTAATTTTGTGTTTAACCGACAGCATTGTTCGATTCAGTTTGTTTGGGAACATTAAAATGTTTCTGTGCAGAGTTGCGTGAATTCATAACTATGTTTTGCCTGCAGTTATTTCCCTTCTGTTTGTTTTCCTTCACAGAGTTGATCCTTTAGATTGAACAATCATAATATTTACTGATATTTGGTGGGAAATTCGACACAGAGTATCCACAGGATTTTGTAACCGAGCTTAACTGAATTTCACGGAACTTAAATCCCTTTTCCCGCAACGGCCTCACCGCAGGAAGGTCGGGCGGCGGTCAGCTCGCCGTTTATTTGATGCAGAAAGCCGGAACAGACGCTCCGCTTTCTCCTCATACCTGCCGCCGCTGTTCACACCTTCTCCTGTTACACGCTCGCGCGCTCATGCGCTGATCCCTGCACGGCGTAAACGGACACGCGAGAACACACACACAAACACACACACACACCGGCTAATCCCACCAACTGACATTCTCCTTCCTCCCCCGTCAGATCAAAACCATCCTCAGCGGCTTCATCATCCGCGGCTACCTGGGGAAGTGGACGCTGATCATCAAGACCATCACGCTGGTCTTGGCCGTCTCCTCCGGGCTCAGCTTGGGGAAGGAGGGCCCTCTGGTCCACGTGGCCTGCTGCTGCGCCAATATACTCTGTCATCTCTTCACCAAATATCGCAAGAATGAGGCCAAGCGGCGAGAGGTGAGAATCTGAGGAGCAACGCTAATAGTTTTGCTTACAGTCTCTGCAGCCGGAAGTTAAACCTAAATAAAACTAATTGACTATGATCGTCTCAATGAGGAAGTGTGCACACGTTGGCCGGCTCCTCAGCTTTCCCGTTGGCACAGACTTCACCCTCCTTCCTTTGTCGCACGTGCAGGTGTTATCCGCGGCAGCGGCAGTGGGCGTGTCTGTGGCGTTCGGCGCTCCAATCGGAGGGGTCCTGTTCAGCCTGGAGGAGGTGAGTGCAGGCGATCCGGCGAAAGAACAACATAAGCAGTTTTCGCGGTTATCCCACGTTTGGCCAACGTCGGGATTTCAGAAAACACCGGAGGTGAAGCAGGCAAAGAGGTTTCCTGCAACGGACCAAACCTGTTTGATGCCTCACAGCTAAAAGTGTCTCGCCCGTGTCTCACATGACGAAGCTGCGCCTGCGATCAGATAATGTTGCCTTTCAGATATTTTATCAAACAGAAATCATCCTCACTCATAGCATCCACATACATGTCTTTTTCTTCCTTCTCTTTTTTTTTCCAAGAAAAGGACTTACTGAAGCTAACATCACAGTAGTGTGACATGCAGTGCATCACGATCGAGTTACTTTAGCTTTGCAGATAGCGGATTAATCGGTGCCAAATCTTATTTTGAAGACCATATCGCGTTCTCCCGAAATGCAAAGTTTCCAATTCAGTTAGCCAGAGTTGAACTGTTGGAATTTCTTTCGTCTTCCAAAATAGAAAAGTTTTTTTTTTTAGCAGTTAGGACCCCATGAAATAACAGACGCTGCTAAATTACTTGCCGTCTCTCCAGCCCTTCCATTACTCCTACAATGATGAGGTTTAATTTCAACCCCAAGCACCTTTTGGGGAGGGGGTGGGGGGGATCCTAATCAAGAAGTTCTGCAAATCAGCGCAAAGGACATAACTATGTAATGAATTTGTTTCAGTCGAATTACATTTCTCACAGACCCTGGCGGGAACAAGACTCCTCTGTGACAGTTTCATCACCTCACTGGACAGTTTTTAGGCTCCTTGAGGCGAAAAACAATCAAAGAAACAAGAGTATGACGATAATTAAAGCAGAGCCTCATTACATGTGGAGTTCCAAGAGGATAATGACCTTTTTTTATCCAGGATATTAATGATCATCATGGCCTGTGTGTGTGTATGTATATATATATATATATATATA
>CAAKHG010032484.1:0-12534 GCA_901007715.1 Dactylopterus volitans
GAGGCCGGGGGGGAGGGGGGGGGGGGGGGGGGGTAAAGGCATGAAAACGACAAGGCACCGCGCACGATCCGGATCTGAGGCGGCCTACGGGGGTCCTACCTTCCGTCTCCATGTCCTGGCCCTTGGGCGCCTCTCCGATGTCGATGGTGAACATGACGATCTTGGGCGTCATGGTCGACATCTTGTTGCTGAAGCAGAACTTGTAGGTTCCGTCCATGTGCGCCGCCACCGAGTACTTGCCGCTGGACTCTCGGTCCCCCTTGTAGATCTGCTTCCCGTCGGGTCCGGTTATCTAGAAGGAGAAAAATAAGGGGGAGGTTGGGGGGCGACATGTAAATACAGCTGCGCCGTTCCTGGCGGCTGCGGGGCGACATATGGCAACACAAAAGGGACAAAAAACACGCACCCGCGCGCCCAGAGGGACGCCAGCATGACCCGCGCGCCGCAGGCCGGGCGCGCCTTCGGCCGCAGCGTCCGCAGGCGCGCACAGTTGCGCCATTTGCGGGCGTCTGGCCGCCCCGCTAGCTTGCGCGGATAAGCCGGATGCTAAGCTAACGCGGCTACTTCCTGTGTCGCCGCCGCCGAAACCCGCCCGACGCGCCTCTCGCGGATCGCGCCGTTCTCGTTAAATATCGCAGACGTTAAACGGCTCGGCGCCCGGCGGGCCGCTCCGGTGCCGGCGGCTCGGCTCGGCTCGGCTCGGGCCGGCAGCTGGCGGACGGCGCGTCCGCTAACGTCGGCCGAGGCCTCGCCGCGGCGCCGCGTCTCGCGTTACGCTGGCGGACGCGCCGTCCCCTGCCTCCCTGCCTCCCTGCCTGCCTCCTTTGCTCCCTCCGGCGTCTCACCTCGACGTCGATGTCCAGGAAGCCTCCCTCGGCGACCTCGAACATGAGGCCCATCTTGGTGCCGGAGTTGACCCGCTCGTAGAAGCACTCCTCGGCATGGGCGTCTATGCTAACGAAGTAGCCGGACGCGGTGGCTGACAGGACGGCCAGCACGACCAAGAGCTCCGACGCGGTGAACATGGCTCAGGCGGCTCGATGGCGGACGTGGCGGCGGGTCTGAGGGCGCTGGGCTCGGGGAGGGGGGCCTCGCTGCTTCGGTGTCTCCTGCAGGAGTGCAGGACGTCGGTTTGAATGGCTGAATTGTTGCGGGAGAGGAGCCCCACCAGCTTCGGCTGCCGTGTGCGCTGCGCTCCGACTGCCACGTACGGGCTTAAACGGCAAGCAGCGAGGGACAAACCTGATCAATAACGGTTTCGCGAAAGACGCGGTGAGAAGAAAGCATTTAAAAAAAACTGACGGACAAAAAAAAGTTTGACTCGGAATGAACTTAACCTGACTTTAAAAGCCAACTATGTTTTATTTTAAAAACACACGATTTACTATTAATACAAATATATAATACAACTGCCAAACCAAACGAAAAATCCCAACCAGGAATTATCGCACCATATAATAATCATAGTGGCGTCATAAAGTCTGCATGCTCGCTGTGTGACCGTGTGTCCGGAAATTGAAGGCATAAAAAAAAAATTAAATGGAAATTATGGAAATAAAAGATACAAAATAACAGTTGTTGTGGATTGTTGGGAAGATGTGAGAGATCTGGGGGTTCTGGAATGGGGTCATATTGTCTTTTAGGGTCGAAGGTAACAGGTGCTCAGGTAACAGATGGTTTACTGATAATTGATTAATGCACATTTCGTGTCACCAAGTTGGTTCTGTCGTTTCTGTGGTGCTGCAGAAACCATTCAGCCACAGAGATGTTGAGCTTTTCAAGAACATTTATTCTTCCATTCAAACTTCACAATAACTTTAAAAGTTTTATTCGCAATATTAAGCTTTTTCTTCAAAAAAAAAAAAAAAGTGCCGTGAGACTGTTGACAAGAGACTGTTGACATCACCGTGGCAATTTAGGACTCCAAAAACTATTTATCCCTGTTCAGATTTTATTCCTACATTTGTCACATCAAACGTTGTTGTTTCCTGCTTTTTTGTGCCGCAAAAAGCACAAGCAATATTTCTGCTTCATCTGAGCTCGTCTTTCCACCTCTTTTGTCTCCGTTTCAGCGATGCAACTCAGCATTTTCAGCACTTTCTGTAGGAAATTGTGTTTTTGCCAGTAAGGTGTGATGAGCGTTTTTTCTTGTCATGGTGAGACCAGCCTGTAGGTCCATGACAGCAACTTTTGTGGGTGCAAATACAGGTAGTTTCACAAATAATAGGGGAATGAGAATGGCAATGTCGTCTCTGAGCCGCATATGCGTGCCGATCATGTTATTTGTTTGTTTAACTGAGCAGGTCAAAGGTCATGAGAGAGCCACCATTGTAAAGGTGTCTGAAGACGGTTACTCCTCTGATTCCATGAGAGAGGCTGGTGGGTTCCTCACTGATTCTAAAAAGGCCGGTTGGGAGTCACAGTGGAGGCTAGTGGGTTGGGGGTTGAATGTAGCATGAGCATAGTTAAGCATAAGGTAGCACAGCATGGCATAGTATGGTATAGCATAGCTTAGCACAGTATAGCATAACATAGAATAGTATAGCATAACATAGAATAGTGTAGCATAACAGCATAGTACAGTATTAAATAGCACGGTATAGCATAGAATAGCATAGCAAAGAATAGCATATGATAGCATAGTATAGAAAATATAATAGAGTATACTGTAGAATAGTCTTTATTGTCATTGTACAGAGTACAACTCCCTTTGGTGCATTTCTAAAAGAGCATAAACCACAATAGTATTCATCAAATAAAGTAACAAATACAGATATAAACACAGTAGCGGCATCAGTTAGAATAGCATAGCGTGGTATAGTATAGTTTAAAATAACTATATTATAGTATAGTTTAGAATAACTATACTATAATACAACCTCAACCTTCAGTTAATTAGTATAGTTTAAAATAACTATATTATAGTATAGTTTAGAATAACTATACTATACCATGCTAAGCTATTCTAACTGATGCCGCAACTTTGTTTATATCTGTATTTGTTACTTTATTTGATAGCATAGTGTAGTATAATATAGTGTAATCTCGCCTACTTGTTGTTTTTTTACTGCAGTCAAGTATCTGAGGGTGAAACTGTGTCAGCGCTGCAGTGTTCTGTTGTCCTCTCTTACTTTCGAGTGTCTGTATTCCACTTTATTGTGACATGGTGAATGTACTGTACCTCTTTTGAGTGTAATGTATGAAGTACTTCAAAAATTCCACATAAAATGAGGGAACTGTTACTGTAACAGCTGTCACACTGGCGCCTCGCGGCTCCCTTAGCTTGAACTGCATACAGAACCCTCATCTGAGGCCACTCACGCTGAGTTTCAGTTAAATACAATGAGCACTTTTATCACGTTTACCTCCTCCAGCACTTCTTTTTATTTCCCTTCTTCTTTTGGTGCAAAAGACCTAATTGCGTAACGGCGCATCTGTGCGGCGCTTCGCGTCTGCCCCCCTCCGCCCCCCCCGCAAACTTTCCGCCCGGTGAACGCGCGCTCGGGCCCCAGCGAGCATGCGCGGCGTGAGGGGCGCTTCTTCGCTGGTGTCACGCTCTGCGCCGGACGGTCCGCGGGCCGCCGTGTTTGTTTGTGTGCGTGCGTGCGCGCGCGTGCGTGCTTGCGTGTGTGTGTGTGTGTGTGTGTGTGCGTGTGTGTGCGCACTGTCGCGAGCGGAGCGGCAGCGGCGGCAGCAGCAGCGGCAGCGGCGGCGGCGCTGGGTGCCAAATCTGCGCACCCTCTGTTTTTGTCGCATGCTTAGTGACGTCCGACTAATCGACTCGCCTGTGAAGTGTCTCCGGGGCCGAGCGAGGCCTGGGCCGCTCTGCGCAGTGGACGCCGCCGAAAACAACCCGCCGATGCCCGGATTTTTTTTTTTGGGAGGGGGGTGCCTGTTTCGACCGGATGCGACCGGATGAAGCACTTTAGCCCGTGAAGGAAGCAGCAGCGGTCGGAAACGTTAGCCCGCTAGCTAGAGCTAGTGCTAACTGCCAGCTGGGGAAGGAAGTGGGGGAGCGAAGGGGGGGAAAGGAGGAGGAAAAAAAATGACATCTCGGAGGTAAGAGCAGCTGTCTGGAAAACAACGTCTGCCGCGAACGGTCGCCGAGCTAGCTAACTTTCACCGGGCTCCGCCGCTTGGGCGTTCGGACGCCGGCGGAGGAGCCCCTTCTCTCCCCCCCCACCACCGCCACCCCCGGCGCCCCGACGTATCTGGGAGAAAGGGAAAAAAAAAGCTGATGGCAGTGGAACAGCTAGCCGCGGAGCGTTAGCATGCACCGGCAACCCGGTGGTGGTGGTGGTGGGGGGGGGGACGTTCGCTTCCCGTTGTAAACACGCTATCGGGGGGGGTCTGCTAGCAAAGTTCAAGTCGCGTCGCCGCACTCGGTCGGCTGCCCGCAACCCGCCGTTGTTGCCATAAATAGCGGGAAATGCACTGGAGTTTGTTGTTTTCGTGTGTGTGTGTGTGTGTGTGTGTGTGTGTGTGTGTCATTTCGGTAGTAAACAGTGTTCCCCAGCCCTGCTCGGCACACCGAGGCTAACCGCGGCTTCCTGCCTCTCTCAGGTGGTTCCACCCCAACATCACCGGCGTGGAGGCTGAGAACCTCCTGCTGACCCGGGGGGTGGACGGCAGCTTCCTAGCCAGACCCAGCAAGAGCAACCCGGGGGACTTCACCCTCTCAGTGCGGTGAGTTCCACCGGGAAGTACGGTAACCCCTCACTGCCGCGACCTCAGATCAGCTCTGGTATCTTGGGTTGTTTGTTTGTTTGTTTGTTTGCTTGTTTTGTCGTCACCAGCGTGCTTGTTATCACTTCATATCTGGTAATGCAAGATTGCGGCTCAGGCAGACTTGTCTCATGGGTGGAAATTACAAAACAAAGGTGCGATTAGTCAGCACACTTAGACGGTGGGGTGTGAATCACAAGTTTCACCGCCACGAAATATGATATCATTGTGAGCCGCTGGTTTTTTAGATATCGCACAGTATGTAACAGTGTGTTTTTGATTCAAGAGATATGTCACATTTAACACGTTTATGTTCACGTCAACAACAAAAAAAACGGCTGAAATATGACCATGCAACGTTATTTCTCAGCCTTTTCACACGATTGAGTGAAAAATTCTGCGCTGTGTAATTAAAACTGTAAAAATAAACCCGTTCACCAAAAAAGTGCCACGTTTAAGAGCAGCAGCAGCATTGGAGGGAGCAGCTGTGGGAATTTCAAAATAAAGGCTCCTTAAAGAACATGATGTAGATCGAGGTTTTCACTTGGCACGGAGGACATTTGGCCGTTAGTCATCGGATCGACGCATCCGTGTCGATCCACGTGTCGTTGCACTGCAGCATATGAACAGAATCATCATTCTGACATGCGAAGCGGTGACTTAACAGGCAAAAGTTAAATGTTTGCTTACATCCGTCCTATATTCAGCTAAATCTAAGCCGCCCTTGACAATGATGATAGAGAAACAACTACGTAAATAAATCACTCACTCCATGCAAACCCTTTATTCGAAAACCAAAGGTGAATATCACATTTGTAAATTCATATTTGCGCCACTCCTTATGCACCTCTTTCTAATGCCATTTTGAGGTTTTTGTAGCTCTCGTGTCATGTGTGCGTGCCTTACCTGGAAAATAAAAAGTTCCGGTTTGTGAGGCCACGTGAAGTTGCTCAACCACAACCTCAACCTTCAGTTAATTCCCCCCAAATAACAAATGCGCCTTCTTACTATGACAGGAGCTCGAGTGAGAAGCTAAATCCAGGTTCCGCGCCGTCTCGGACGCTGTTACTGTTGCGCTACATCCGCATGAGCCAATCGGATGAGTTGACACAGGCCGAGGACCAGAAGGTGTAAACCATCCATCAGTCACTACGTTTACATGACACTTGGAAAAAAGCGAATTAGACACCCAGATAATGCTATTGGAATTTGATTTTCTGCAGCATGTGTACACCTTGGTCGGAGTTCAGGTAGACGATGCATGTGCGTGTGCTCCACGCCGCATGCGCGGGCATAAGACCCTGCATCGAAAACATGCAAGAAAGCCGGTCACAGGAGGAGAATGCAGGAGAACCACCAGAGCAGCAGCAGCAGCACGGCAGAAGCTGAAACGTCTTTCCATTCTGTGTCTGAAAACTCTGTCATGGCGACCCTCTCCCACCGATCTGCGCCTCAAACCCGCATCCAACAAGAACCAGAGGGTCCGGGTCAGCAGCAGCAACGGCACAGAGTGAAAAAACGAAGGCGTGCTATTGCTTCAGGCATCCAGCAGCATACGGCGTTCTTGTCTGCCGCTCAAAATGACCAGGACCGCGAGGGCTAGCGTGCACCTCATCTGCACAATAAGTAACATGTATGCACATTACGCACGTCCGTATTAACCCGCTGAAATTTCACATTACGCCACCTAGGCGTGTTGAGGAGGAGGACGTGCCCCCGTCAGTAATTCGACTTTCTCGCTCGCATGTAAACTGGGACAAGGACAGAAGTCCGATTAGACGCCAAAACCGAATTTTGAGCATCGCCTGATTAAGCTGCGCACGTAAAGGTTCTGACTGACTAGAATGTGGAGCGCCCAGACCCGACGGTGCCGCTCCAGCAGAGGCGAGCAGCAGCTGCACAGCTCGGGCGAACCTCGCTTTCCCTCCAGCCTCACACCCACGGATTGTTTTCATTTTCAAACTCTGCCTCTCTATTAGGTTTCACACATCTCTCTGCGGCAAATTTCCACATGTGCAGTTGGCATTTCTGACACCTGGAAGCGGCCGTTTAATGTGCGAAATCGGCGGAGTTCCCCTTCAAAAGTCACCCTGTTTTCTTGAGTCATGAATGATTCTGGATGGCGGCATCATGACCCGAGTTCAGCAGATGCGTCCCGTGTTTATTTTTTGCAACCCGACCATATTTACTTCCTTCGGAAAACAAAACCAGTCGCGGCCTGTTGTGGAAGTGGAGTTTCGTCCGCGGGGAGTCGAGTCCGCCGCTGGTCTCACCCTGCCAGATTTTTAAACGCTCAAGTTTCTCGTGCCAGCAAACTTCAGACCGGAGTCGCGGTTGCGTGAGAAATCACACTTGGGCAAGAATACGATCGCGAGTGAGGAAGTAGGTGCTCGCCACCAGCTCTGTGAAATCAGGTCACATGCAGCCCCGTTGTCCTAACATGAACTCATTATGTCTCCTCAGCTCTGATAGATTCTGTCCCTGATGATGATGATGATGATGATGATGTTGTTGTTGTTGTTGCTCCTGACGGCTGGAACTTTCCCCCGAACGACTGTGCTTCTCTGCAGGCGGAACGGAGCCGTCACCCACATCAAGATCCAGAACACGGGCGACTACTATGACCTTTACGGCGGGGAGAAGTTTGCCACCCTGGCTGAGCTGGTGCAGTATTACATGGAGCACCACGGGCAGCTGAAGGAGAAGAACGGAGACGTCATCGAGCTCAAGTACCCCCTCAACTGTGCCGACCCCACGTCCGAGCGGTGAGGAGGAACGCCCGCTGTGTTGTTCTCGCCGGCCGTTGAGATGTTCAGTTGAAGAATATAGGATTGAATTTTCCTGTTCTGATGGCCTTTTGAAAGTCTTTTAAAGTGAGCTTTTGTCGTATTTATAGCGCGGTCGGCACAAACAGTCGTGCCGCCAGCTTCCCTCTGCAGCGGTTTTAGCCATTCTGAGCGTGTCGCACCGTCTTCCTCAGGAGACGCAGTCTCTCGGTTGTCATTGGCTACTTGCGCCCAATTTTCCGGTTTTTATCCTTTATAGCCTCCTAAGATTTGTCAGGAATGGTCTTGTTGAGGAAAAGAAAAACTAAATTTGTTGCAACTTTAATTCAATAGCGCCTATGCACTTCGTATCATACCACAACAAGTGACTGAAGGACCCCTCCGTGGACCGTCACCTTATGGTGGTGGAGGGGTTTGAGTGTTCTAATGATCCCAGGAGCTGTGTTGTTGGGGGCAGCCGCTGGTAGGGTCTCCTAAGGCACAGCGGTCTTGGGTGAAGGGTCAGACAAAGAATGGTCCATAAAGACGCATGTGGGAAGAAAAACATCAGAGGACCAGTGTGCCTACCTGGCAGGTTACCAGGTTACCAGGTTACCGGGTACCGGTTCCTCCTGCAGGCCCACCACCTGCAGGAGGAACCGTACGGGGTCTAGTGCAGCGTGGATCGCACGGCGGGCCGCTGCAGAGGTCCCGTCAGATGTCGTCAGCATGTCGCCGCGTCAACGAGTCATGTTCCGGTCGCCCCGTCAGGTGGTTCCACGGACACCTGTCGGGCAGGGAGGCCGAGAAGCTGCTGACGGAGAAAGGGAAGAACGGCAGCTTCCTGGTGCGGGAGAGCCAGAGCCACCCGGGGGACTTTGTGCTGTCGGTGCGCACCGGAGACGACAAGACGGACAGCAGCGACAGCAAGCCCAAGGTCACCCACGTCATGATCCGCTGCCAGGTGAGCGCGCCTGCGCCGTCCTCCACACTCTTGTATATTTTACAGAAGAACACACCATTTTATTTGCTCGTGTTGCACAAACTCACGATGTTCACACGCGCTGAGGTAGCCGGTCTATAATCTGATTTCGAAAACATCACACAAACTAGGAATCTGTTTCCTCTAATCGGTGTTAGGAATTAAAATAATTAGATTTCCCAGCTTCCTCTGGAGAAAACATCTCTTGACACATTCTGACACGCCGCGACCTTTTTTTTTTTTCTCATCAAGCTGCTCAGCTGTTGCCCAGCTTTCCTTTTCCCGACGTCTTTGTTTTGCACACGCTCACGTCCAGTCCTGTCAGGTCCAATTCATGCTGTCCAGCGTCAGGACTCAGAACGTAGCCTCAAGAGGTGTTGGGGTCTGCACGGCACCCGGCGAGCTCCGCCCCCTCAGACCTTTCCAATCCGATAAAGGGGAGAGTGGAAGAAAGGAGAGGAGGGATCCCGACGTTTCATGTTGGAACTTTGCCCGTTCTGTCCGTCATGTCCCCGACGTTTTTATGCCACCATGCCAGCGGCATTCTGTTTTGGGTCGTTCTGGAAGAGGCATCCCTCCTCTTTTTGTTCCCGAGGGTCTGAAGACAGACTGAAAAGAAATAAAACGACAACAAAAATGGATTAAAGATTAAGTTAGTGACACGTTAAGAAAATTTCACTTTGCCATTGATAGCAGTGACCCCTTTATGTCAGTCCACATTCCCTCTGTAGGAAGTGTCGGGCTGCTACTTACACTGCTGCCTGCTGTTTGTGCATTTTGATCTGCAGCCCGCAAAACGGGCAGCAGAATTGCGTAAAGCGCCGGCGGAACCTCAAACCTCATCACTCACCTCATCAGCCTTTAGCTCTGCTCAAAAAAAACCCACTAACAGGCTTTTGTCCTCAGCGTGAAAAGGTCCAACCAGCATCACTCCCGGGTCGCAGCAGTAGTCGTGGTTATTTATCTACCCCACCTCAGATCAGCAGTGATGTAAACATGATACCCCGGTGGACACATCAATGATGCTATGATCTGTGCATCATAGCATGGTGCCGGTAGCTTAGCCTTAGCTTCCTTGGATAACCTAGTTATCTTAGTCTTAGCATCCTTCAGTAACCTAGATACCTTAGCCTTAGCCCCTGTGGCTAACCTAGGTAGCTTAGCCTTAGCTTCCTTGAGTAACTTAAGTAGCTTATCTTTAGTCCCTTTGGGTAACTTAGCTGGCCTAGAGTTAGCCCACGTGGGTAACTTAGCTAGCTTAGCGTTTGGTTAGTTGTTAGTTTGTATCATTTGAAAGGGAGACCAAAGTACAAGATGTTAAAAGCCGTTTGCCTGGCTTCCATGCTGCCTTCCACTGGTTAGCGCCGTCTTTTTAATCGTGACATCACCAACCTCATGAGGTCCAACAGGATGCACCGGAGAACGGCAAAGAAAAGTAAACTCGGCTGCTTCCAATCAGACACGGGGCGCCTGGGAATGTGGCAAAGTCAGTCACCTGCCTATGCTCTCTAACTTTAGCGTGGTCGGCATGTAGCAGGTGATGCTAATGCTAGCAGCTATCGCTACTGGCGTTGCACATTGAACCTAATCGTCTCCTGGTTACAGGTGACATTTAACCCTGTTGCTGAAAACAACCACGTTCGACCTGGTGACCCTGGTTGGCTGACGCGATTATCCGGGGTGTTTCCGATGACGTCAGGCTAGCAGCTGATGCATTTTAACAGTCAACTTTGAATTGTGTAGAACGACACGTTTCAGTGTCTCTCTCTGCAAACGCCAAGATTGGAATAATTCTTATTAGGGTAGAGCGGTAGAAACCGTGCAGGCAGAAGGCCCCTCGTTTTAGCCGCCGGCCGACGTTGCCTGTCGAAGTGGCAAAAGTGTCACCGGCAGCGGGCGAGATCAGCTGCGGCTAATTAACATTTATTCTGCAGCGCTGAAGTGAAAAGTCGGTCTGTTCTCTGGTTCGTGCGTCCGCAGCTGCTCGCCGCGCTCGCACAAAGACGGTTTGTGGCGAAAAGATGCATCACTCTGTAACGTCGCTGTGCGGCCGCCAATGGACTCTGTGTTTGAGTAGTTTAACGGAGTGGAGGCTCTCTTGTCGGGGGAAAACGTTGAGGCTCAGCTCAGGTTCAGTTTTTTTGGGGTTTAAGATGGCGGCGAGGTCAGAGACGGGGTCGGTATCAGGCTTCTACTGGGCCTGAGGATGACCAGCTGGGCAGTCGAATCAGAGACGTCGAAGGGCGTTTCCACACCTCCAGTAGACAAATCTGTCTACTGGAGGTGTGGAAACTGTTGCATCGGGTTTGGTCTGAGTTCACATGTGCTGACCCGAAATTTGTGGCAAGTGAGGAACACGCTCTCTTGATTGGTTAGAAGTTCCTTGCGGTACAAATCACGGAAGTAGACGGAGAAGAATCGAACCCGGCCGCCCCGAGGACGCCTTCCAGTGTCACAGTGGACGGACAACCACGCCGCTTGTTCGCCACTTATCACTGTGGGGAAAATGAGGAACAGCTGCAGCTGGAAAATAACACGTCGACACGCCGGCGCTGCTGAAGGCACATTTAGTAACACGCAGTGCAGCTGGCTACGGGAGCTGGTTTAGTCCAAAAAAGGGACCGCAGTGCCTCCTGCGGTCCCGGTATGGCCGCTTGGCCTAAGCGGATCGTACATGGCAGCTCGTACGGAGCAGGGCTGCCCGACAAGGAGCACATGAACAAGTTCTCTTCACAAAAACCGCAATGCCGTCAACCTTTTTTCGAGCACATGAAGAATCGGCAGGGTTCTCAGTTCTCCGGGTTCCATTCTAGTTCTCAGCGTGTGAGCATTAACGTGGCCGCAGGTCCTCTGTTGTCTGAGTGACCGCGGCTGGCGCTTCGGCCCTCGCTCATGCGTCTGTGGCCTCTCACTCAGCATGACCTGAAGTACGACGTGGGCGGAGGGGAGAAGTTCGACTCGCTCACAGACCTGGTCGAGCACTACAAGAAGAACCCCATGGTGGAAACCCTGGGCACGGTGCTCCAGCTCAAGCAGGTACCTCGCGCCGCTCAGACATTCACCAGCTCGGAGCCCGGCGCAGGGCTGAGCGCAGCCGCCTTTCCCCCGGACGCATCCGTCACGCCGCCTTGCCGCTCTCCTCCGCAGCCGCTGAACACTACTCGCATCAACGCCGCCGAGATCGAGAGTCGAGTCCGGGAGCTGAGCAAACTAGCAGAGGCCACCGACAAGTTCAAGCAGGGCTTCTGGGAAGAGTTCGAGGTGAGAGGTTCTGTTTTTGGGTCACGGCCCTCTTTGTGAATAATTACTTTGATCCATGATTGAATTTCATCAACATACAGACGGAATTTTAAAAAAAAGATAAAAATCCTGCAGTGAGAGGAAACATTTTGTTGTAGGTGGGAATTGGCATGTTTCACCCTTTTTTTTTTTCCTTTGCTTCTATTTTTATTCAGACCTTGCAGCAACAAGAGTGCAAGCTGCTCTACAGTCGCAAAGAGGGCCAGAGAGCAGAGAACAAAAACAAGAACAGATACAAGAACATTCTGCCTTGTGAGAAACCTCCTTAAAACCTCCGAAGGGGATTTTTTTTTTGTTTTTTTGGGGGGGGATTTTATTTTTAAAGGCCTCTAACCGTTTCTGTCTGCGATTTCAGTCGACCACACGCGCGTGGTGCTGAATGATGGAGACCCAAATGAGCCCGGCTCAGACTACATCAACGCCAATATCATCATGGTAGTATCCGCTATCATGGTAAACTCACTTCATCCTCAGGGGAAACACACACACACACACGTGCACACACACACACAAAAATAATGAACTCTGCATGTGGTCATTATGTCAATGATGTAGATGTAAACGCTAAGTTGGTCCAGCGTGTGCTTTTGGTGTATGATCCCGTCATGACGCCTTGTGTGTGTTTCTTTGTTCATGACAAGTCATCAGTTGACTGCCGTGTGTGCGTGCGTGTTTGTGTGTGTTTTTGTGTGTGTGTGTGTGTGTGTGTGTGTGTGTGTGTGTGTGTGTGTGTGTTAAAATAGGCCGGCTCGTTGCTAGTGA
>CAAKHG010032485.1:0-13807 GCA_901007715.1 Dactylopterus volitans
TGTTGACGGAGTCGTCCTGCACCTCTTGAGTTCTGCGCTGTGGGTTCTTTCAACGTTACATTATCGAGGAACATTGAGAAAAATCGATTTATTGACCTTCGTGAATGGATGCAAAATCGCCCACATCACAGTGCATCCCTACGCGTATTAACAGCAGCGTCCCCATCTGCCCCTCTTCCCTCTGCAGCAGTGGGCGTCGCTGTACCAGCCGCTGACCTTCAGGACGGAGCTGAGCCCGACTGACCCTGCTGGAGACTCCCACCTCAACAAAGTGGACCCCACAAAGGCCTTCAAGGGCAAAGCCAAGGCACCCGCCCCCAAGAAGAAGCAGTCGGCGCAGTGCAGCGCTGGGAGCGCCGCCAAGAGTCTCGGCAGCGCGGGGAAGCACGGCGGAGCGAAGCGGTGAAGGAAGATGCTCCAGCGGCCGACCGGGCTCAGAGGAGCCGTCGGCAGAGGACTTGTTGATCACCTTTCACCCCTAAATGACACTCGTGGAGCGCCGAGGCTTTCCCGGCCAACGACGTTGCCAATAGATTGACGCCTCAAAGCCTAATTCGACATCGCTCATTAGTGACACCCGCTGGCAAGTACCATTCGACGCAGCCGATGTGGGATCATGGTGTGCCATGGCATTGAGAGTGCACAAGAGACGGACGGCGCGGCTATGGCAAAACGTGTGTTTTGTTTAACAGTTTTTCTCGCTTTTTGCCGTCGTGGTTTTGCTCGCGAACCGGATGCGACCACATTTGGACGAGGGGGTGGAGCTGGAGAGATGCACAGGGTTGGGAGGTCGCGAGCAGTCACAGGATTGGGCCAAGTCCACCGTCTTATTTTGCTTTGAACGGGATCACAATGTGCAAAACGAGCACCGCAAATGTTTTAAGAAGATTTGACGCTTGAGATTGAGAGCATGAAGTTCTTTTAGGGAAAATATTTGCTGGGGTAAGAAATAAAGAGAGAAGTAGGACCCCAGTGGAGGCGCCTCCCGCTGGCCGTGAGAAAGAACACAGGTTGTAAAGCATGATGGCAGTTTTATTTTATACAATCCATCTATAAACAATACTGACATGTAACACCAAATGGCACCGCTGCTATAATGAGTAACAATACTGCATCAGTTCATAGCTATATCACAAAGCTTCTTTTCTGAATGTATCATCTCCCAGCAAAATGTACGATATCGCGTACGGCAACTGAGGCATGAAACCTTTTAAAACACACATCTCTTCATGGGAATTTGCTTGGAAAAAAAAGAAAAAAATTAAAGGAAAACTTCAAAGACCGACAATGATGGCGTGCAAGTTTCTGTCGTCTGCAGTCGTGGACGGAGGCCGGTTGCGCGCAACTTCCCAGCTCGGAGCTAAATCGCACGGATACGTTATGTTATTGCGAGTTTTAGTGGGGAAGGGATGCGTCGGAGCCTCGATATTAAACGGCAAAACACTGTCCCGTCGCATCACTGCAGCGCTGCGTTGATACTGTGCTTCTGCGTTCAAAAAAAAAAATGTATTCCTATTGATCCTTTCTGTAATTAACCTGCCCCCGAGTGCAGTTTGTTGATTTATTCCTTTTGAGCGCCCTAACGACTTCTTGCGTTTGGCGCCAACGCCGGGAAAGTGCATCCACTCGCTGGCTCCGGGCCGCCGTGTGCCCGGCTGCATGAAAGCCGCAGTTCATTTACACAATCTAGTTGTCACATTGGAACATTTGTCTCGGCATTTGTTCCTCCGATAATATAGTAACATCATGAGGCAGTGCGTGCATTCTTAACCCCTCCCTCCCCCCGCCCCCAAAAAAATGCTTAGTTTAGTTTTCCACTGGTTGTTCTTAATGTGGTCTGAGCAGTGCAGCTGGCAGCAGTGAGTCCTCGATGCTGGGTCTGCGTCACAGTTCAAAATCTCCTATGGTGTATGTTTTTATGAGTATATTTCCTATGTGTCGCAGCCACTCCCATCTGCAGTGACTCCTGATTAATACCCGACACCGAATATGACATGAATGAAGTGAAGCATCCTTTTTCTAACGTTGCTTGATACACAAAAGTCTTATTTGAGCCAGTCCCCCTTTGTCCTTCTATCTCCTATTCAAGCAATTTGTTTGGTCTAGTTTTTTTGTTGTTATTTTTTTTTTTTTTTTGACCCTTCATCATCATGGAATGTTCCCGCTGCTCACATATTAATATATCTTCACAAGCTGTGCACGTCGTAGATGCTCGGACGGTCTCACACGCACACGTCGGAGCAGTTGTTTTGTTTCCCCAGAGGGGAGGTGGTTTCCTCCTCCGGGTCTCTAATCGCCCCGGCACCCAGTTCCGGCATGGGAGGGTGGTGCATTTCCACCAGCGCCTTGTACACCCCTGCGCCCAGTACACCTCCGATGGGGGGTGCGACCAGAGGCACCCACCACCACCCGTTTCCAGCCCTGCGCAGACGAAGACAGTGAAAGAAGAGTCGGGTATGTTAAAAAGTACATTTTTCAGGTATTTTAATATCCTCTAAACGTTGTGAAAACCATCGAGGATTTGCAGGAGCACTTCTCGACGTCAATCCAGCAAACGGCGAGCAAGCCTACGGTACCTGAACACGTCAGCCCCCCAGCCCGCTATGGCGGTGAAGACCCTGGGTGCGATGTCCCTGGTGGGGTTGATGGCGTAGCCGCTGTTGCTGCCCAGAGAAATGCCAATGAGGAGCACCAGGAGACCCACCACCACGGGCTCGGTGCCCGCGGCGGCCGGCTTGTTCCTCTGGTCGGACAAGGCCATCAGGCAGAGCAGCAGCATGGCGGTGCCGAAAACCTGACACACACACACACACACTCAGCACATCATCGTCAGAACACACGTCTGATCGGGGGGGCAAGAACGCTCCAGGTGATGGCGACCTGATACCTGGTCGATGAATCCGGCCAGCAGAGACAGGTACGGCGCCGGGTAGGTGGCGAAGATGCCAGCCGTGGCCTTGGCGCCGGTCACGGTCAGGTTCCCCCCGCAGTAGTCGTCTATGGCCTCTGCAAAACGGAGACGACTTTGACGAGTGCGGCGACGCGGCGGCAGCTCGCGGCACGCCGAGGGCGAGGGGAGGAGTTTTTCTCACCGTAGTACACGGCGTAAACCGTCCCCGCCGCCAGGAAGGAGCCCAGCAGCTGCGCGAAGACGTAGAGGGGCAGCATCCTCCAGGCCAGGCGGCCGAACGCGCACATGGTGAACGTCACCGCCGCGTTCATGTGCGCCCCTGACGGGAGGAGGAAAGCGGGAGGAACTATAAATCACACGCCGGTCGCGCTGACCTTCCATGACCTTCCATTTTTTGTTTTTTTGGTTTGCAAGGTTCAGCTCTCGTACCTGAGACCGTCCCTCCGACGTGAACCCCCATGGCGACGCCCAGCCCGAAGCCCAGGTTGATGCTGAGGTACTGCCCGAACGCGCCCCGCCCCGTCACCACCTGCGCCACCGACCCCAGGCCGAACGCCTGCACGCGGGAGACCGGGCGGGTAATTCAGGGGTGGCGAGCCACCGCGGAGGGAGGACCTCCAGGCGGCGAGGGTGCGGCGGAGCGCCACATCTCGACAGAGACACCAAGTGAGCGGGCGCACGCAGTTTTACGGCAAACAAACGCGCGGAAGGGGGAGCACTTTTACTTTCAACATCATGCCAGCGAAACGGGGGGGGGAAAAAAAAACGGCTGACTCGTCCAGCTCTTCATCGAGGGAAACGGGAAGTAATGTGGTTCCTCCTGCAGAAGTCATGAGAAATTAGGTCAAGGGATCTGCCCTCCGAGTGCAAAACAGCAGCGCCTCTGTGTGTGTGTGTGTGCGTGCTTTTGTGGGTGTGTTTAGGTCTTTTTTATTTGCAAAGTGAGCGTTTCGCCCACGTGTGTGTGTGTGTGCGTGCGTGCGTACGTGCGTGTGTGTGTCTTTCTGCAGGGGCTTCCAAGTATAGGGTTTATTGTTAGCGCTGACGAATAACATGTGACTCCTGCAGCCCCTCCCCATGTGGGCCATGTGCCTGACCCTTCCTCCGCCGGCTTTCCTGGTTCACCACGAACCCGCCAGTCCCCTCAACAGCCCCCTTTTAACGACCCCTCGTGCCATGTGAGCGCGCAGACACACGCTCGTGCGTTTTTCAGGGTGTGGGGTTATCGGAGGGGGGTCAAGAGCATGGGGTTGATGATTAACTCAATCTGGTGCCCACAGATAAACGAGCATTAGCGTGGTAAAAAAAAAAAAAAAACCAAAGGCAACTTTTCGTCAGACTCGGGGGGTGGTAGGGGGGCGAAACGCGTCAGACCGATAGAAAGGCGTTTGCTCAAATTCCGTCTTACCATCATGACGAAGGTGCAAAGGGTCTCGGCGAGTCCGACGCGAACGCACTCGTTCCTCAGCCAGGCGGATCGGGTTACGGCGGCCCCTTTCCGCCGGGACACCCCGAGATCCGCTGGCTGCACCAGGTCCTTCATCTCCTCTCCCGGCTGTTTCAGCCCCTCTCTCATTGGCTCCCTTTGTTTGTTTGTTTGGTTTGTTTTTCTTAAATTAAAAGCCAAAAAAAAAAAGTTGAAGTTCAAGTCCAGACCTCTTTCTGCTTCGTGAGCTCAGTCTTCAAGAGCGTGTGAGGTGGCTCCCGTAGTCCACAAACCAGTCTCTTTCTGGGTATGTTCCTCTTCCTCTAAACCTTCTCTGCTTCTTTGTGTGTGTGTGTGTGTGTTAGAGAGAGAGAGAGAAAGTGTGTGAGTGAGGCTCTCTCTCTCTCTCACTCTCTCCCTCTCTCTGTCTCTCTCCCCCTCCCTCTGTGACACATACCCATTGGGATTTGTCCACATCTTATACCCTTGACCCATCCCCCCTTTTCCCCTGGACATGCTCACACACACACACACCGCCAACACACACACAGTCAGGCACATCCCCCAATTAGCTCCAATCAGAGGCAACTTGTCCAATGAGAGAAAGCTTTGAAACATCAACCTCCCCTGCAGAACAGTTTTTTTTTTATTATTATTATTACCTTTAACACAGAATGTTATGTTAAAAATAAAGACAGAATTTCAAACACCGTGAACTTTATAACATATATTCTCTTCCAGGTCCTTTATGAAGGAATAAACAACCCCTGGATGTGCAGGTTTCGCCCCCGCGGCGACTCGCGGTCAAAGACAAACATTCATACGTGAGACGCTGACATTTTTCCAACATTCCGTGACCTTTATCTGCGAGTATTGATCGTAAAGGGGAGCGTCGTGGACCGCGGTCACGCGTTATCGGCGTTTCCAAGCTGGAACCGGTAAATGTGCTGCTCCGCCGCTTATGGTGTGTTTGTGCGTCTCTGGTCATTTGGAACGAAAGTCAGGCGTTACAGTTGTCACTGCGGTTTATAGCTTATGATGCTAAATAAAGAATTAAAGGCAAGCAGCTGCTTCATATTTGGAGGGGGTGTTTTTTTTTTTTTTCCTACCTCATGATTTTTGAAATTGTTGAAAATCCACTCCACAGAGAGAGGGGAGAGTCGTGCCTCTGAAATATCGAGCCTGCTTTCGGCGACCTCCTCCCAAAAACCCATTCCCATACCGGGAGTTGAACCCGGGCCGCCTGGGTGAAAACCAGGAATCCTAACCGCTAGACCATATGGGACCGTGATACAGTGTAGGGACCTGAGGGGTCTCAGCTTTGATGAGCAACATCTGAGAAACATCTATGATAACAAATTTCTCAGATTTACAAGAAGTTGCCCTCTCACCATTGAAACTTCTCAAAGCTGCTTCCTTTGAGGTTTCACTGTAATCAGGGATAAATAAATGAATAAAAAATATGTGCACTGTATAGTACCAGTACTTTTTAAAGGGGAAAATTAAACACACAGCAGGATCGAGTATTTAAGGTGTTGGGTGCTTTGCTCAAGGGCTGAGGGAGGTGAAAGAGCTGCTTCAGCGGCCTCTTCCCAAAAACCCATTCCCATACCGGGAGTTGAACCCGGGCCGCCTGGGTGAAAACCAGGAATCCTAACCGCTAGACCATATGGGACTGTTACAGGTGTCCTGCTCCTCAGGTCTCACGAGGAGCAGGAGTGGTTCATGGCGCCCGCTTCATTTGACTTTCACGTTTCTGAACGCGCAGACAAAGCAAATGTCTAGCATTTACATGAAGTCACCCTCTGACCCCGGAAGGTCTTCTCGATGCTGCTTCCTTTAAGATAACCCGGTAATTCATGGAAATTTGTGGCGATGGAGCAGAGTTCTGGGCAGAACTCTGTCGTGTCAGCGCAAAAAAATAAACGAGACGTTTCATCGGGGCTCTGTGTGAGAGAGGTGTTGACATGTTTAAATGGTTGTTATTGGGACTGTAATCTGTGATGCTGAGAGGTGTCCCTAATTTTTGGTCATCCTAACGCATTTGAGTGGGGTGACCAAAATATTAGAAATTTAAAAAAAAAATAGAAATTCAACATAAAACCCGTCCTGAGGGGAGAGTTGATTGC
Source organism: Dactylopterus volitans (assembly GCA_901007715.1). NCBI lineage: Eukaryota > Metazoa > Chordata > Actinopteri > Syngnathiformes > Dactylopteridae > Dactylopterus > Dactylopterus volitans. The sequence continues at coordinate 6,467 of CAAKHG010032485.1, forward strand.
AGGGCTGTTGCATCATATTCGATGACAAACCCGCGGTGGTCATAATGTTGTGGCTGATGGGTGTGTATCCTGCACGCTAAAGCCGTCAGGTCGGCAAACTCCAAATGAATTCCGATTAATTCTAATACGTGTGATGTATAGATATCACAGCACATTCACGATATGATACATAAAAAAAAAATAAGTTGCGGAGTTTGTTTATGGCTCGTTTCAGATCCGCTCATGTGCCCAAAAAAAAAATGAAGAATCACTGCTCTAAAAGTGGCTTTCTGGTGATAATACGAAAGTGCCGATGATTCCGTGAATATACGATTATCCACAGCGATGCCGTAAACTTTAAGTATCATAGGCAGGTTGCGGCCAATGTAAAACTGAACATTTATGGCGCTTTGTAAGTCTGTTTTTTGACTGTGCTCACCATGATGTGATATCATTGCTTGGAACGCACGTTCCCACCTCTGCGATGACACCAGTTTTCCACCTTGCAACACCACCCCCTACCCTCCCCTCACACACATACACACACACACACACACACACACACACACACACACACACCCCTGAAGGATGATGTTTTGAGACAAAGATCAGCCGGCGTGTAACTAATGTGTCCCAGCAGAGGTCATCCTTGTTTGACTTCCCGTTGCTCCGAGTGTAAATCATTGACTGGCAGCCTGTGGCAGCACGATAAAGTCTTTCTCTTCCCTTTTTTTTTAACAAAAAAATAAAAATAAACGTTGGCTTTTGAAAAAAAAAATTTGGGGGGTGGGTGGTGATGATGCTTCAGAGCTGGGATGATGATGTCGTCCCATTGCCCCCCCACCCCAGCATGGGCCGCTGAATTTAGGATAAGCTTCCAATAAGTACGCGCAACTCCACTCCACTGCATGAAAAAAACTCTGGATGTGACTCCCAGCTGCTGTTACGGTTCTCTTGACAGGCTTTTTTTTTATTGTTATTGTTTATTTGAATTGCTCCACGCGTCAGACACGCCCCCTCGCGCTCTGGTAAAAGCGGACTGGGCGGCGCGCAGCCGCGCGCCAGGCGCGCGTCAGGGGCGCGTTCGTGGCGCGTCAGTGGTCCGGCGTTCGTGGCGCGATGGCTTGGCTGGATCTCGTCCGTCACCCGGTGTGGCTCGCCTGCGCGGCGCTGCTGGCGCTGGTGGTGCGCGCGCAGAGGAGGGGGCCCTGGGACCCGCGAGCCTGCGCCGCCAGCCTGAGGGGGAAGACCGCGATCGTGACGGGCGCCAACTCAGGTTCGTGTGCGTGTGGGGGGTCGCGAATGACGCGAGGCTGAAGTTTAACCAGTCAGCCGTCTCACCATAATTAACCAACCCATGCAGATTTTTATTTCTCCCCTAATTTGGCAAGAATAGTAAGTAACCAGCAATCTATCCTCAGCTAAAGCCAGGAAAGCCAGGAGCCAGCTAAAACCAGGATTTTTTTTTCTGTTTATTTCCCCCTTTCTCTTTTGAGCATGTGTGTGAGATCATAAAGGGACAACACAGGCCCGATTAATGATTCACAGACATGATCTTATCTTCCGCATAGCCGCACAGCCTTGTGCAAATCTGTGTCAGCTGAGGTTTACATCTGGTGAAAAATAACCAAAGGGAAGAAAACTGAGCAGAACAGATTTTTTTTGGGAATATCGATCATCTGCCCAGAAGACAGATTTATAGTCTGCGGCTCCACTACAGTGACTCTGAGTCATGGAGGACCGCATGTGTGACATCCATGTGCTGTGCCCTCATAGGTGACAGTAGGTTCCCCGACTCCAAATCGGGCCTACATCGGCAGCTCACCTGGCCCCGCTTAGAACTCTGCATCTGTCGAGTTCGGACCAAGTGTGACACACTTGCAAAAGTCCACTCGCGTGCACCGGCCATGTGGCCTGGAACGAGATCCGAGCACACGTAGGCGGCAGAAAAATCAGAGCTGGCTGATGTTTGTTTGTTTTTTTACACGCAACAGGGACTGGAATGAGGCTCGGTTTTGTCAGTGAGGCCAACTCGCTCCCCCGGCCCCGGAAAATCGAAGCCGAGTAAAGATCACTCAGGGTCGGCGTTTGGGACTGATTCAAGTCACCAAGTGTGACGCGTTAATGGCAGTTACTCATCACCGTCCGTAAAGTGACATAGTGACAGTATTGCATCACAGAGGTCACAGGTAGCATCGTGGCAGCATGTGACTGAATGGAGGTAGGGGTGACGGCTTGCAGGTCCGAGGCCTTGCTGGCCCCAAACCAGACGGATCTGTTTGGATCTGTTTATCAGACTTAGTCAGACCGACTCGTCGTCTCGTGTGTGTGTGTCTCTCTCTCTATCTTTCTCTGCCAGGGATCGGCAAATTCATCGCCGTCGACTTGGCTCGCCGCGGCGCCCGAGTTATTCTGGCGTGTCGGAGCGAGTCCAGGGGGACGGCGGCGCTCAAGGAGATCCAAAAGAAGACAGGCAACCCGGATGTCCACGTGCGTCTGGTGGACCTCTCGTCTATGGACTCCGTCAGGGACTTTGCCAGGAGGATTCTCATGGAGGAGAAAGCGCTCCACGTCCTCATCAACAACGCTGCGATATCAGGTGATCCACGCGCCCCCCCCAAGCTGGAGCCATGTTGTTAGCAGGTGTGCGGTTTTGCAGGTTTTGGGGGACCGGTTTTGAAGCTCGCAAAACCATAAACGCTGTGCGTGCTGCCACATGATACACCAATCAGCCATAACATGATGACCACTGACATGTGAGGTTAAACTATACTGATTATATATACTGGTTACTGTGGCACCGGTCATTGGGTGAGATACAGCAAGCAAACATTTTGTCCTCGAAGTTGATGTGCCAGAAGAAGGTGGATTTGTGGATTTGACAAAGACCAAATTGCGATGTCTAGATGACTGGGTCAGAACATCTCCAGGACTAAAGCTCTTGTGGGGTGTTCCAGGTCTGAAGTGGTCAGCCGGGAACAGTATGATGCTTTGAGCAATAGGAACCTTGGGTCCTGCCATTCATGGGGACGTTCCTCTGACACGTAGCAGCTACCTAAGCATTGTTGTAGACCATCTCCAACCTTTCATGGACATGGTATTCCCTGATGGCAGTGGCCTCTTCCAGCGGGATAAATCTCCCTGCCGCAAAGCAACAACGGTTCCGGAATGGTTTGAGGAACACAGCAACCAGTTCAAGGTCTTGTACTTGGCCTCCGAATTCCCCAGACCTCAATCCAAAGTAGCATCTGTCCGATCCATGGAGTCCCCAACTCGCAACTTCCAGGACCTCCAGGACAGAGGAGTCCAGGCTTTGATGGGTCAGGGGTGGTTTGTTGGCAAAAGGGGTGACCTACAGAATGTTAGGCAGGTGGTAATAATGTTATGGCTGATCAGTGTATGTCTGTTCATCGCAATTAGTGGCAACCAAAATTTCTGTACCAAGGCTGAGTTACTATTTCTAAGGCCTGGTGCGATCCTCATCTCCGGCAGAGATTGTGCCGAAGTGTTCTTGAGCAAGATACTGAACCCCTGACAGCTCCTGGTGGGCAGGTTTCGCGCCCTGCATGGCCGCCTCCGCCATCAGTGAGTGAATTGTGTGTGTGAATGGGTGAACGAGGCCGTGCGGCGTCAAGCGCTTCGAGTACCATCGAAGGTAGAAAAGCGCTTTATAAATGCAAGTCCATTTACCAAGTCCAGGGCGGAGCAACAAATCAGATTTTGTGATGAGGAATAGTTTGGACCACATTGCGAGACGCGCAGAACTCCTCTGCAGCAGAGGTGAAATACGAAATCTCTTTCAAAAGGGGCAGTATAACTGCAGAACCAGAAACCGTTAGAAAGACGACGGGGAGTAGTTCCATTCTACCGGGGGTGGGGAAAACCTCAAAGTTAATGAGAAATGTCACTCCTGTGGAAACAAGGAAAGACCGTCCCTTGGAGTGCCAGGTGGAGGGCCCCTGGGAGGATGTATAAGACCACACCACTGACAGTATAAGCCCAGCGTAGGAACTGTTGTCATTTACCCGGGTTTTTGAAAAACCTCAGAGAGTTCCCGCCGACAGTACCCGAGGAAAAAAACCTTCCCTCGACCCTAAACTTTCCCCCCAAAAAAGTACTTAGTAGCGAGGTAGTAAGATTACCCGGAATTCTTGGGGTTGGAGCTGTGTACTGAAGAGTGCTTATTGGTGGAACACACTCCCAGCATTCACGTTCGCCCGCCAAAACTTGTTTACTTCACCACAATCTTTACTTGGCTTGTGTTTTCATCGTTTGGACAACGGAGCAAATTACGAGATTCAGGCTCTCCAGAGCAGATTCGCCAAAGACGATGATCAACGGGACTTCAAGTCAGCGAAATCACTGTGGGACATTAATCGTAGGATGATAATCACAGCGCCATATGCCGAAACAAACTCGGGAGATGTTGAAGAGACTTAAACAAGATTAGAAGAAGCTGAAGGACGACAGCGGTCGTGGAACCGGGATGTTGATGAAGTCATTACTTAGCCTGCTTTTGGAAACCATTTCAAAAACCCATTCCCATACCGGGAGTTGAACCCGGGCCGCCTGGGTGAAAACCAGGAATCCTAACCGCTAGACCATATGGGACCGTGGTATGATGTAGGGACCTGAGGGGTCTCAGGTTTGATGAACCACGAACAAGTGGTCTGAGCAGCTCCACGCCATTTTTAGACCTCAGACCGGCATCTGGCACCCCGACAACGAGGAACTCGGCGGTGAACCAGTGGGACGAAGGTAAACCAGACATTTCCAGACGAAATGAAGCGTACAAACTCGTCACAAGTGCAGGAAAACGTTCTGTGGGGGGTGGACAATTCGAGACGGCAGGACCAGAGGGTCCAGACCGGCTCTCTGGCGGTCCCGGACCAGCTCGTCCAGAGACTCGGCCGGAAACCCGAGCTCTTTCCTGACTTCTTCTGTTTTGTAAATCTCACAGCTGCTTGTTTTTGCACCTTTTTTGTTTTTCATTCATAGTCCATTAAAAAAATTCTGGCCTAAGTCCTGTTTAAGCTGCGTGCAAGTAGGATCAAGCGCATGTGGGTAAGTGTAGCGCAGTTTGTTTTCTCCAGAATGTTTTGGTGCAGTGGAAACACAAACCACTCAGTTTACCAAGAAATAACTTCCTCAAAATAAAAGTTCCTGGGAATATTGGTTGGAAAGGGGCTTTAGTCTCTAGCTCGCTCTCTCTTTTTTGCCCCCAGGGAGCTCACTTTGTTGGTTCTGTGTTTTTCTGCCAACCAATAAGGAAGTGTTTAGTGTCAATACTTTGTCTCCAGCTGCGATCTTTTGCAACCGGAACTGCGATTAAATGAACTTTGAACTTGGGGCTCCTCCACTTGTGCATTGTTATTATGAAGAGACCTGACGTCCCGCGTCACGAGCGCCGTTTTTTTCGGCTCCCCGCGCGAATCATCAAAACAAGACAACTAAGCTGAAAATTGATGTGGCACTCCACTTGGCAACCGAGCCGACAAGATGGCCGACAAACAAAGTGATTCATCGCTCGGGAATCGCCGCAGGTGGGAGGAGTCTGACGAGGAAGAGGAAAAGACTCACTTTCCTATCCTGTTATGTGGCTGGGGAATTTGGGTTTAATTCATCGTCCAGTGGAGACAGATGGCTCCAGGCGCAGACCGCGGAGTTGTCCCTCAATGGGCCGAGTTCTAGCCAGAGTTACATAAACGATCACAGGAAACATCAAATTAGACTAAATGTGTTTGCCTGGGATTAACTAAATCACGGACGCACCGAAGCTATCAGCATCTCAGATGGAATCTATACTGTTATTTTTTACAAAGCAAAAGGTGAGTAGGATGGTGGGCGCAATATATGATGCTTCAGAGCTGTTTAGGTTACTAAAGACCAGAAGGTAGGGTGGCAGAGGTTCTGGCAAGGTAAACTCCAAGGATTTGATCATTTGAACACACTCATACAGTCATGAGATGCATATTTGTCAAACGTAAATCAAGAAAAGGAGATCCAGTGCGTCTTTTTAACACACAATGCACAGTTCTGTACTCCATATTGATATAACTTGGGTTGAAAATCGGGTTGAGTGATAGTGTGGGGTATTATCATTACATGTTTCATCAACGTTTGACTGACAGATGTGCAGCACATTTGGTTTCTGTGTTTGTTTCACATCAAAACGATGCCCAGAGCAAAAGGACGGGAATTTCACTTGCGATTTGAATGCGCAAATTTCATATTTGAGGCCTTAGAGCTTCTGTTTTGAGTGTTTTCCGAATGAATCCATATCCGGAGAGAGACTGAGGTTGTCTTCTTCCCCATTGCAACGTGTCTCTCGCACTCAGCACACGCCGGTCTCTCCGAGCTTGCAAAGGAACGCGAGCACCCGCCAGAATCAACACAGAAGTTCTCCATGGCAAACTGAAAAAAAGGAACAATAAACAAGAGGAAAATAAAGATCTGTTGACTTTTCAACTCTTTACAGTGCCAAGGCCTGCAGAGGAACTCAGGAACTCACCGCTGTTTTGGTGATGACCCGTTACCATTTAGTTGTGTCAGCGGCGCATGGATGTGCACATGTCATATGTGTGTACGGGTGTAAAAGAGTATTTTTATATCCGCGCAATCTAACACATGTCCGGTTCTTCCACTAGGTTTCCCCCTGGAGATAACCAGCGAAGGTTTTGAGGTTTCTTTTGCCACCAATCACCTGGGACCGTTTCTTCTCACCAACCTGCTGCTGGGTAAAAAAAAAAAACCTCGCTGGTGAATGATTTCGCATGTGGTTTTCATATTTTCCCTGTCAACTCTCAACTTCTCCGCGTTTTCGGCAGACCTGATGAAGCGCTCGGCCCCGTCGCGCATCGTCACCCTCAGCTCCATGAACCACAAGAAGGGTCAAGTGGACCCGGCGCATTTTCGCGGGGAGAATCTCCGGCATTTCAGGGACACCATTTACAACCACACGAAGCTGCACAACGTCATCTGTACCAACGAGCTCGCGCGCAGGCTGCAGGGAACAGGTCAGTTTGGATGGAGGCTCACGGGCTCAGCTTAGCGGCGCCTTTTCGGTTCGTGCCCCCAGTATAAACACCGAGGGTATCGCAAAACTGTTTGACAGCATCACAAATTACAGCTCCAATGTATTCCCATTGAGGGGAATGACATGTTTCAAGGATTGTTCTTGGGATGTTGATGAAGTTGTTACCTCGCCTGCTTTTGGAAACCACCCGGGCCGCCTGGGTGAAAACCAGGAATCCTAACCGCTAGACCATATGGGACTGTGATACACTGTTGGGACCTGATGGGTCTCACGTTTGATGAGCAGGTGTGGTGAGTGGGGCCGCTTCACTTGACTTTCACGTTGCC
>CAAKHG010032489.1:0-17593 GCA_901007715.1 Dactylopterus volitans
CGTTAGGTAATAAAAATGAATTAATTAAAATTAAATTAAAAAAAAAAAAAAAAAAAAAGACTCAAGATTTTGTTCCCTGTCACAGAGGCGCATTCTGTGTCCCCGCATGCTGCCAATCCGGGGTCACCTGTGTTGGAACCTGGCCCTGTTTTCCGATGAGATTTCGCTCAGGAAAATTGCCAAGTTGAAGCATTTACATTTAAACTCTTTAAAAAAAACAAAAAAAAAACATGACCTGCCTACACTTGTGCTGTTGATTTCTGTTCACATTTACTGCTAGCTGTGTCTAATCTGAACCATATCCACTATTAGCTTCATTTAAACACCAAAAAAAAAAAAAAACAGCATCGCATCGGCTCTGATGAAATGAAACATCTATTTCGGTCGCATTTCAGCAGATTCGACTCTACTTGCATGTAGTTTTGACCGTGGCGAGATGAAAAAAAAAGCAGACCGGCAGCGTGGCGGCGTAACAGAAAAGCAGCACGTGCCCCCTTCTGGAGCTTCATTTGGTTATAATGGTCTGTTGTGATGATCACATTCATTCCAAAGAAAAATGAGAAAAATTCAAGCTATCAAAATAACATGATGCAAAAGACTTTGGGGTTTCTCAGCTTTTAGTATTAAATTTGCATCATGGTGTCCCTAATAATTTGGGAAGGGCGTCTTTGACTTATTTCCCCCACTTTTCTGATTTCAGATCAGTATAAAAGGGGCTAAAAAACACTTTAATTATATTTGCTGGGCAAGAAGTATACAATCAGCCATAAAATCACGGCGTGTTTACCATGAAACATAATGCATCAGCTCTGCAACACATAAATCAATGTTGTGTTTTTATTGAATCTGTTGGAGAGAGGTGTCGACATTTTTTAATGATCGTTATGACCACTGCAATTGGTATTGCTGTTGAACTGTACTGAGATACTGGGAGGTGTCCCTAATATTTTGGTCATTCCACTCATATGCACTGTTGTGACCAAAATATTAGGGACCCTTCTCAGTACAACGCAGTACAATTCATGTGGAATGACGCTAATGCTTTGGTCATCCCGCTCATATGCATGAGGGTTGACCAGAATATTAGGGACCCCTCTCAGTATGACTCAGTGCAGTTCAACCGCATCACAAATTCATTAAAACATGTCAACTACTGTCTCAAAGAAGAATTCTATTCTAGAGCTGTCACATTATGCAAATGAGTGGGATGACCAAAATATTAGGGACACCAGGTGCGGTCCTATTGCAAACATGTAGTGGCCGTAATGTTATAGCTGATCACTGCAGCTGGACAGAGAGATTTTCATAAATGATAAAGCTTTCTGAGTCCAATTAATTAGGTGAAAGGAAAGGTGCTGCATCAGACCAGCTGTTGGCCTTAATATGAAAAATGAGGGTGTCGCACAGATTCACCCCCCTCCAACCCCCGGAGAAGCCTGGGTATCTGCACCAGCCTCACGTGCAATCAATCCACTCGCGTATAAGATATTTCACTCAACCTCATGATACTTAAGATAAGTGGGGAGGGGAGGGAGATGAAGACGGCTGCTCGCGAAAATAGAAGCGCGAATAAAGTAATGAAATAAATATCTCGGGGCGTCTTAAGAAATGCTGCAATTCCACAGCGCGCTGCTGCACAGACGCCGCTGCAGCATACGACTACATCTCAGGCCATTACATAAACCGCGTACAGTCACGGCCCACTTTATGTGACATATTAGTTGCTATCACGGAACAAACGTTCCGCAGCCTTATCTATCCACCGGCTTGTTCACAGTCAATAAGCCCGTGGGAGAGCGCGAGCACTCCAAAGCCCAACTTTTAACCTCGTATTTTCATTTTCAGCGGCTTATACATAAAGCTCGTTATTATTTAAACATGATTTCTGAAACAGAACAAAACGAAGAGGGGCGGTGGTGGTGGTGGTGGGTGGCTGGGTGGTGTGGGGGTTCTATTATTTCACGGCTCATTTTTTTTTTTTTAAAGTGTTCAGGGAAATCAAATGATTAAAAACCATACATATCAAAAGAAAAACGGGATAAAAAGGTTACATTTATGTGTTCAGATGTTTCAAATGTGCTCTGTGTGGCTGCGGGGAGGAAAAAAAAAAAGAAGTCACATCCTTCTGAGCTTGATTGCCGAGAAAAAAGATAATTGAACATTTAAAAATTTTGATAGCATTTATGCATCAAAAACCGGTTGTCAACTGATCTGCACATCGCTATTCATTTCTGGGCAAATAGGACATGAATATTCACTAATGTGAGATGAACTATCGTGGAACAAAACTGTGGATGTAACCTTTGGCTGCTGAAATTTATCAGCCATTTGACAACAGCCCCTTCAGCCATTTAACCCTCATCACAGACATTTACATTCCCCACTTGGATGTTCACAAACACACACACACACACACACACCAAGCCTCGCTCTCTATGGAATACGCTGCATAGCTGCGCACGCACGAACACACACACACACACGCACGCGCGCGCACACACGCACACACGCAAACACGTGCTGGGATAACGTGTCCCAGGGATACGGAACATCCGGCGGTTAGCGACACTGCTGAGCCCAAACAAAATCAGCCCTTCAAATGAGGCGTGACTCAGGATATCGTGCGTAATTTCTCTTGATGGCGTCTCGACGTGTTTTAAAGTCATTTATATAACGACGCTGATGATTCACAGAGGAGGCGAGCAGAAATGGAGCAGAAAGAGAGCATATTGACTCCGCCGAGCGCTCCTACGAATTATGTCCCCAAATGTACAGCGGGGCTGTTAGCGGAAGGTCAGCGTCATGATGTAAGCTCTGGAGGTCGGCGCCGTGACACCGCCGCGCCCGGGAAATCAAGAGCATACAAGTGTCCTCCCTCGATTAGATTGGTTTGACATCGACGGTAAATAGCTGTAAAAAAAATGCAATTTGCATAATCATCTCAATCAACCTAAAAGCCTACGAGAGCGGCCTTTTGTGTATGGCGCACGGGCAGAGAAAAAAAAAAATTAAAAAGAAGAAGAAGAAGAGCCGCAGCAAGGTGAGGACGTCATTAGAGCTCAAGCGACACCTTGAGGCAACAGCGGGAGGACAAATGTATGGGCAATCTCCGGTAAGACGCGGAAGCCGAGCGCGGGGGAGATTTGCGAGAGTTTTCTCCCCCCCAACGCTGACAATGAAAGACCGCAGTCAACTGCCAGAGGAGGAAAACTTTTTTTTTTTTTTTTTTTGGTGAGTTTCCCGAGCGGGTGCGCAAAGAAGCCAGGTGGCTTTGCTCAAACTGCAGGATCACGGGAGACAGCGATTAAGAACTCGACGGGGAGAGAAAAAAAAAAAAATTCAACAGCCGGGAATCTCCTTTGCGATTAGAAAGGCTTAGGCGGCGGTGGACTCCTGCAGGAATAAGAGGATAGTCAATCATCACCTTTTTTCTTTTTTTTTTTAACGCTGTTCGCGGGGCAGCTGCATTCAACGTGATTTATGCGGTGAATACCACGCTAGCGCCGGTCGCCCCAGTTAGATTCACATCACCACCAGCGTTATTCAAATAAGATGAATAAATAGATAAATAAAAAAAACAGTGACAGCCTTCCCAATTGATCATCCATGAATTTCACAGAAACTTGATGATTTTTTTTTTTTTTGTTCCCATCTGCCACTTATTGCCGCAAAAAAAAGAAGAACAAGAAGAAGAGGAAGAAGAAGAAAGAGAGAGGTGGAATCCATTAGTTTATATGGGCCAAAAAAAAAAAAAATGCAGAAGAGGTAATTTGAACAAGATTGCAGGAGTGTGTAATTGCAATGCCGGCGTTCACGATTCAACGAGAACGTCACGCCGGGTTTGGAGCTCCAAATGTAACATTTTGCATTTAAGTGAGATGGTTTTAAGTTGTTTTGTAGGCAAAAAAAAAAAAAAAAAAATCCTGCAGCATGAATCTTCTTGTTGGGGGGTTTTATTGGGCTTAAGTGAGGAAGGCCAGATGCCTACTGGGAAAACTATAAAAAAAAATGATTCACAGACAGTTTATTAGTTTATGCTCGATATGCGTCCACCGTGCGCTTGGGCGTTGTCACAACATTGTGCCAAGCTGTGGTTTCGGGGTCACGTATCAAACCAATAACGCCCCGGCGCGTGAAGCACGTTCGGGCGGCTCAGACGGCGCTGATGACGCCACCGCGCCGCGACACCGTCTGACCCCATTTCCCCACCAGCGCCCGCTTTCCGATTTTCTCATTATTTAGCGAGCGCGCAGTCACAGGTCGCGGCCGCCGTCCTCGTCGGCGACTCCGAGGGCCCCGATCAATGCAGCTCTGACAAACAGCATTACCCGCAGCGTGCATCACGTTACTAATAACGGCGGGGTGATCATATACACGTGATGAAAGCATTGATCTCCTGCCAAATTAAAAGATTAGAGCGTGGGATTAAAGGTGATCGCGCCGCGCGTTCGCGCCAGCCGCCAATGTGAGAGCGAGCAGCCCCGCATTTAGATCTACAGTAGCATCGAATATTGTGCTCGTGCTGGGCGGGAAAAAAAAAAAAAAAAAAAAAAAACTACCTGTAAAACTGGCTACACTCGCGCGTGCGATAATTGGCTTCTGTACAGTGGCTGCTATAATAAACTGGGATTTAACAGCTATAACAAGCTTTTCAGACACAATCCTTCAAATCCTTCTCATATTCGGTGGGTGTGAGTGCATGCGGGTAGGAGCGGATGTGAGGAGGAAGGGAAAAAAAAAGGGAAAAGCTGGAGGGTTCGCGTCTTTGCAAATGAAGGAAAGAAGGAGGGAAAAAAAGAACAAGAAGAAAAATCTGAGGAGAAAATCGCCTTCACTGGGCAGCTCTGAGGACTCGGACCAAGCCGAACGGGGAGACGTCGCCGTGAAGGCGGGCGACTGCGACGCTAGAAGATATGATAATAGATGGCTGTCACCTCCGGGCTGTTTAATAAGCACTTGTCATTGGTTTAAGCGCTTACACTGTCCGGCGTTTCATTTGGAAAGTCCATTTAAAAAAAAAAAAAAAAAAAAAGGACGAACTGGTTCAAATTCCGAAATTGCGGGGATCTGCACGAGGGGGAGTTCATATTTGTGTCTCGGTGACCTTTGGGAATGGCGAGGCCGTTGCTTGTTTATGATAAAGTGGTGGCGTGAAGCTGGAAACGGATCCATCGCTCGGCTCGCGATCGCTCGGCCCGCATCTGTAAGGGCTCACGGATCGGAGCCTTTAAGACTGAAAATTTGAGCTGTGAGGAAAAAAAAAAAAAAAAATCTCACCCTTCAATCCTCCACTCCCTCTTTTCATGTCCCCTGTGCCATTTTCCTGTGTTTTGTTTTGGGGGTTTTTTCCTCCCCTCACTTGGCTTTACTGGAACAAATCATTAGTAACACACACTGCTGTTTTTTCTCCGGTTGAGCCAGGCTAATTTTTGACACACTCATTAATGCCCCTCTCCCTTCTGTCTCCTTCCACTCTGGCTTCTCTGCTCTCCCAGCCCCTGACTCGCCCTCTCCCTCGCTGGCTGCTGCTGCAAAACACGGCCGTGCAAATACATCACTGTATGAGCCGCCTCTTGTCTGAGGGGTAAGGAGGGAGGAGGTGGTGGGGGCGGGAGGGCTGGGGGGCGCTCAGCCGGGCCAGGGGTCGAACCGGGGCCACCGCCTAATCCCCGCTCAAAGATGGCGAGCTCTGATTCTGATCAGACGTCTCCGCCTTCCTGCCAAGATCCCCGCAGAAACTGGCAGCTGAGAAAAAAAAGAAGAAAAAAGAAAGAAAAAAAAAACCACGCTGCTACTTCTCTACTTTCCGACGTCTCGCAATTTGTCTTCTCCCCTCGCTCTCGATGTGACGTCCCCTTATGCGTTCTCCAATCTTCCTCTTCCACCTCGCGCCGGTGCGAGGCGCGCTCGGCGCCGGCCGCGGTGCGTTGCAGTGGGAGGAAGGAAGAGGGGGGAAAAATAAATAAATAAAATGGAAGAAGAAGAGGGCGGTATGGGAGCAGATGCTTGTGACAGTGTGGGGGCAGTAATGAGGGCCCCTACGACGGAAGAACAATCAGTAAGGCCTGAACACACAGTCCGCGCGCGCGCGCACGCACACACACACACACACACACACACACACACACACATGCAAAACAGTGAGGGAGTAATGGGCTGACAAAAGCCTGGGGCCAATCTCTCTGACACACACAGATTTACCGCACTCTACATGGCGAATAATGAAGAGGAGGGGAAGCCACCGTCATCACTGTCCCGGCTAAAATCATATTAGCCACATCGGTTTTGTTGGCGCTTTTGTTCATTTAGGACGAGCAAATAGCCTGTTTGGATCAGGTGAATTGGCTCAGTGGCAGTCAAGGGAAGGAGGTGGAGGAGCTGTGGGGGTTTGAGAGGGTTGGGGAGGGGGTGGAGGTAGGAGAAGGATTTTCTGGCACTCTCAGCCATTTTGTGTCATGCAAGGACGGCACATATGACATCCCAGTGTGTTCCACCGAGCCGGCACGCAAAGCCCTTCAAAAGAATTACTCCATCGGCGGAAGAAAAATTTATCGCGGGCGACGTTTCCGCGAGAAGAAGGTTTCGGTTCACGAAAAAAAAAAAAAAAAAAAAAAGCCGGAGCGGCGAGGAGGGAAAACAAACGGTACTAGCCGAGCGCCGGGGTTCACGTTGCCGCGCAGACATTTCCGAGAAGTGGGGCAGAGAGAAGGGAGGGAAGGAGCGCACGTTGAAGTGAACAAGGTTTGAAAATAGCCTGGGATGAAACAGACACAAGCGCTGGCTGCTAATGTGCACAGTTGCACGGGGCGATGCGATAAAAAAAAAAAAAAAAAAGAAGAAAAAAGAAAGAAATAAAGATTAAAAAAAAGGTGCCTGACAGGAGCGAACGCACGTAAACAAACATGCATAATGCAGAGCGCGCTCGCATGCCCCCCGAACCGCAGCGCGGCCGGAAAACCAGCGGCGTGCCGGCGGCGCCAGTCGGAGGGGGTGGGGGGGGAGATTGATTACGATCGATCATGTCGCCACTCGAGGTGACGCGTCTTTATCTGCCTCCCGCCGCTGATCGGCCCGGCAGCCGCGGCTCACGGGAGATGTGTATTTTTTTTTTTTTTTAAATCATATTAAGTAAACATATCAAAACAAGCGGCGCTTCACCTGATTGATCCTTCGCTCGGCGGAGAATCATCCCGACCTTTCGCAAACTGCTTATCGCGTGAGGATATGACAGCTTTCGCTTTCCTTTTCAGAGCCAGGATGACTAACGTTTTAAATATGAGCCAGGATGGCACGTTTAAGTTGATGAGGTCCAGTAAAGGAAGAGGTGAGAGTTCAGCGAGGCTCCTTTAAGATAAACTGCACTGAAGACATACCGAATGCACTGCTGCTTCTTCTTCTTCTTTTTTTTTTCTCAGAAAAAAAAAAAAAAAAAGTTGCCGAGACATTTATCGGGGCTGAGAGAGCACGCTGACATCGCATCGCCGCTCAAAATAAGGAATCTGTGCGCGTGTGTGTGAAGGTGTGTGTGCGTGTCAGCTCATAAACTCGTATCGGGCATCTCAAGACTGACAGCTGTCGGCCCGCATTACTTTTACAGTTACGCTGATGTGTTTGACCCCGGTGTTTATCCCAGCCGCTGCCTCGCAGACACGAACAGTGACACGGCCGCGGACTCACAGCTACAAAAATACACACTCGCCAGTGCACTGCCCCCTCCCCCCCCTCGCCCCCCTTCATTCTCCCCCCTGCTCCGATGCTTGGGGGACAATTGGAAACGGTGGGGCCCGTGGACGATCAGCCCTCTGCTGTAATTGGGTCCCTTGTCACCCGGCAAATTCATGTCAGCGATGGTCACATGGGAAACTGATCTAAATGGCATCGGTGTCCTACTTTGTGCGAGAGTGTGGGGGCGAAAAAGTGTGCTATGGAAAGCAAAAAAAAAAAAAAAGGTGCAGGAAATTTTTAAAGAAGAAACATAAGAGTGTGCACCGCCCTGACATGAGACTCATGGCTTGTGAATTTGCGTGCAGGGGACGCGGCCGTGGCCGCCGACGCCGCCAGGGAGCTGGATTACAGCCGTGAATATGATCACTGAACGCCAAGTCTGGATCAATTTGTGTCCTTTCATTTCCAAGAAACACATTTGGGGGACTATCAAGGATCTTGGGCTTATTCATTCTATTTTCCTGCGAACAATAAGCCTTTTTTTTTTTTCTTTGTGTCCCGTGAACTCATCTTTTTTTTTTTTTTTTTCTCTCCTAAATTGGCTCACGCTTGGTTAAACACGCCGCAGCGGGGTATCATGGCACATCCTGGATAACAATGCTCAAGTTCAGATGCGTTCTCAAATTAGGAGTAGAGTGAAATTTAGAGGTATAAGGTCGGTGGAGAGCATTAAACCATATATCTAGTCCCTTCCTTTGCACCAAAACAGCACTGATCTTAATCTGTCCCCAAATTCTCCCCTCTATGAAGCAAAGATCATCTCCTCCCCGGCACCTCTGACAATATCTTTCCTGAGGATACTGAACAAGATGTCGTATGTGCACAGTTAGGGTGAGACGAGCGAGAGGGTTTAGAAATGACTACTGTGAGACGGGCTCTGCTATGTGAAATTAATCAACAACCCTTGAGTAAATCAAGAACTACATATTCATCAAGGCCTTTGTATAATGAATATAAATGATGACCTTTTCAGAGATGTTTTCTTTTTTTTTCCTTTTTTTTCCCCCTCTTTCTTTTCCATGTCAAGTTTTCTCTCAGAGACTGAGGATGAGTTATTTTTGGTGGGAGTGCTGGTACAATATAAAACTTTTTTTTTTTTTTTTAACATGACGGTGGGGGACGGCACTGGCTTTTAAGAGGACAGCAAGTGGCAATAAGAATTAGAATCGCACGGTGTGAGTGGAGCTCGAGTCTAAAGTGCAGCTCAGAAACAGATGCGGCATGTTTCGTTTTTGGTCATAAGCTAATACGCCGATGACTCGCGAATGATCGTTTGGAAAAGAACCATATGCGACCGTGCAGTCAAAAACAAACCTATGTTGCAGTGCTGAAATAGATTTTTAACCCTATTAGGTCACATCCCCTCTCTACTATACACACACATGCCACAGAAATAATTACAGAAATTGCGTTTCTTTGTGATATTGAATCAAAACCTGATTGTGTTTTCTGCCTGCGAAACAAAATATGACACTTGCAACACGAGCTACAACCAACCTAAGTCAACCAACAACACCGTGACATCATCCTGTCCGGCCGCACTGCTGGAGTTAGCTTGCTAGCATTAGCACCCTGCTTCAGTTTGTCTTTGGGTGTTTGCTGCTTCTGACCTTGTTTATTTTCTTTCACTTAGTAATTTCCCTGGTCTCCGTATCCCTGATGGATCTCGGCAGTGTTCCGATCCTTCTCTTCCTTTAATTTGATTGGTGGTTGACATGCATTAGGTCCAATTAGATTCCTTACATTGTCTCCTATCGGCCTGCCCTCTTTCACTTGGAGAAACATCTAACCACGGAAGCTTGATGCTCTTGAAATGTCACTTCTGTTGGACTGGAAATATGCGCATGTGCTTCACTGAAAGACGCCATCAGTCATCACAAACGGCTTCATCCAAATGCTGAGTTGTCACGACTTTTACACTCAAACAAAGTTTAGCTGATGAATGTGGATGTGAAGCGGGCATGATGAACTTCCAATAGAGTGAGGACGTCTCACTGCGACGGAGTTGTTCAGAGCACGGGAACTCTCGCGCCGCTCGCAGCTGATCAGCGGTGCTCCGAACAAACCTCGGCTGAGTTCAGACACAGACAACGAGCTCATCATCAAACCGCTAATGGGAATCAGCACTGATTAGATGAAGCTAATACGACCTGGTGCAACCTTTAGCGTGTGGCGGTCGTTGTCGGCATGGCTAAAGATGAAGAAGATGCCAGCTGAGTGATTTTTTTTTTTTTTTCCCCAAACGAGAGTGAGAATCTGAGCGGTACAGTTTCATATTTTCGTTTCAATCACCCACTTTGATTTGAAGAGAGCACTGATGGATGGATAGATCAGATTTTGATTGGCCCTATTTAAGCTGATGCTGATCCATGAAAAAAAAAAGAAAAAAAGATTGGCTCTAATACCATTTCCTAGGTTTGGCTCTGAACATAGTTTCTAACATTTCAGCTTAAGAAGAAGAGAGAGGATGAGTTCGACTTCAGCAGTCAGCATTTAATGTTAAGACGACAAAATAACTATTTGGGGATCAATGGCCAAAGTCTTTCCAATATGTGCCAAGGACTATCATTTAACATCCTAGCAACACAAACAAAAAGCGGCATCTGCGAACTGGCACAGTGCAGACGGCGCATTTGAGATGTAAATGCCGGAGATGTTGCATCTTTCCGTGACTGAAGACGCTGCTTGATGGCAACAATAGATGCAGGTGGGGAATCGGGATGCCTTAGCTTTAAACACCGAGAGCGAGTTAGCACAATCTGCGAGGGAAGCCTGTGAGTGCCATCTGTGGGGTTCTAAGTAGTGAACTAGAGAGAAGCTGACACCGGAATTGCAGGCATCTAGCAATCACAACAACAACAACAACAAAAAAGAAAAAAAAAAGGAAAGTGGCAGAAAGAGACAAGATGGACAGTGAAAGATGGAGATGATAATTAGCAGGAGTAAATTGTGAAGCATTTGGCCCGTCTAAGCTTTGAAACACTGAACTCATACAGTGTCAGGTTAAGACGTCAGCATCGGGACAAACGTCATTCCCGGCTTCTTGAGTGGTTTTTGATCCACCGGTGCTGGGAAAAAAAACAAAAAACAAACACGCTCAGCAAAGCCAGAATCAGTGTTAATCCGTGTGCCGAAGTAATGTGCTTATATTCCAACCGAAAACTTCGACATTGTTTGGCAAAGGGAGTGCAGAAGGCGCGTAGGTGCGGGCTCAGGTCAGCTCAGCCACGTTGCCCTTGTCACAGCAGGGAACTCTGCAGTGGTCCAAGCTCCCTGCGCTCAGTTATAAAGGGATTTTGGCACCATCAGTAATGCCTTTTTCCCCCAAAAAAAACACAGTCATCACAAAAGGAATGGCTGTAAAATTATGATTACAATATTTTTTTTTTTCCTGAGCACCGCACTTCTCAGCCCCCCCCCCAAAAAAAATGAGTCCGTTCCATCAAAATTACACCCATTTTGGTCCAATGCAATTTTGAAATGTCTCAAAGGCCCTTTACACTGCATTGAAATTCATGCCATTCATTTGGACGGGGAGCCGGCAAGAAAGTCGACCACGCCAGCGCCGGAGAAAGTCTGCTCTCAAGCAGCTTGGCCCGAGAGCCGCAGCCAGCGTGTGCGCCCGCTCCATGGCAAGAATTGCAAATTGGACTGACAAGGGCATCATCATGGGAAACATCATCCAATTGTAATTTTCTGAGGATCAAATCACCTTACCACGGGCGAAAATGCACAACACAGGAACCGGCCATCGGAATTGGTTTTAAGATTCAATCTCCTCCCCCGAGCATCCTTAGCTGGGTGTAGTTTAAGTACTATCTTGCAGGACAGCCAAATTCCATTTTCCAGTTTTCCGGAATTACGTGTGGGTTTGGGCAGCGGCATAATCTAATAAACGCAATTATGGCATTAACTATCGAGGCAAATTGATAAAGAGGTTGTACTGGATTAACTCTGAATTTACATATTTCCCGCTCCTGAGATGCGTCAAGTCAATACACACAGACGATAAAAGCGATACAATGGAAAAGCAGCAGCACCTCTGCATTCCAAGTTTCTTTTCCACCATTTCGGAGTGACAAAAGAGCAGGAGATGAGACCCCTGAGCAGTATAGAGGGTGGGTCCGGACATCCACCTCATCCCACAGGGCCATAAATAAAAGTGACAAAGGAAATTGCCCTTAAAATGGCTTCACCTGATGAAAGCCATCACTTTCGTTCGTGGGAGACTGTGTTGTGTAGGCGAGCCCCTCCCCAGCAGCACGCGAACTTCCCGACAAGAGTGCCCTTCAGACAAACTGCTGGACCCTCCTGTCGGTGGTTAAAATTAACGGCTGTAACCAAAACAAACGATCAAATTCCATCTCATTTTTCTGTCCGAGGGTTAAGTCGCCGCACACCACGAACTTACAACGGAACTTAACCCAACACCCCTGCGGATAAACAAGCCCTCCGATTACGAGGCCGTTTGCGGGCAACACAATGCAGTTAAATCAGGTCAGCGTGGCCCCTGTGTGAGAGCTTGTGCGCGGGGTGAAATCGTATTAAACGGCATCTGTAGCGGAGCGTTTATCAAGTCTATCCAAGCTTGTTGAAATGCAGCCAGAGAAATACAGTCGTTGGATTGGCTGCTGATTGGAAAGGAGCCCAAAAGGGAGCAGCTCTCCCCGTGTTTGACAAAGTTTCCTCCGCCGAGTGCTGAACAGAGAGAAAGCTTTATTCTTTGTACTCTGCTGCGAGAGGTTCGGCTCCCCACCAGTCATGACTGCCTATCAGCCAGCTCTGCCTCTGACAGACAAGAGAATAGAGGGAAAGAAACAGGTAGCGAGACAAGAACAATGGAGCCACAAGACGAGACCAACTAACCTCGCTCTCTCTCCCGAGCCACGCGCATCGGAATCGGCGGCGCGAAGCCGCAGAAGAGAAGGATGGTTATTGTTTGTGCTTGCCGGCACAATCGAGTGCGGTGCAGGGGTGCTGTCTGCCAATGACAAATTACTTACGTTTGTTTGGCCTTTCAATACCATCTGCCACACTGCAAAAGCACGACAACCAGTAGCCATGAGAGACTGCTGAGAAGACGACCCATTAATTCCCTCCGATTGTTCGGTACCGGTAAGCAAACATGCTTTGAAGTGCGATTGTGGTCAAGCACGCGGATGAAAAAAAAAAAAAACTCGCCGTCCATTTGTAAACGAGAGCACAAACAGGTGGTGGCAAAGCATGTTACAAAAGACAGGAAAAAAAAAACCTGGTCTAACATATGAAGGCCATCCACAAACGAAACGAGTGAAGCCAATGAAATGATTACCACAAACATGGAAGCTGCAACAATACGGCCTTTACACTGGGCATTTTAGGTGGAATAAAGCCTTGAACCAGGATTTTCCCAGCTACCGTTGCGGTACGAGCCGTAAAATGCATTGCGCTGTCCCGGACAGACGCTGGTATTGAAATTACAGGATACGCCAGAACACAAAATCTCGAAGATGAGAATCCATTTTCACACGGCGGATAAACGTTGCCGCGGGATGAAAGGGGGAATAGGAAAAAGATCATTTCTAAACCACCGTTCAAGACATGTTTCCTGTCCAAAACCCCCCAAATTCAGGCGAGGCATTCGAGGTATTGATTGGGTGATTTGTATGTGTTGCCGGCGCTCCCGAATTGTGTCTAGGAACATGTGTTGATGGATGTGTCTGTAGCTCCCGGTCTGTGAGGGGCAGGGCGGGTGCTGGGAACGCTCCGACAGCCTCAAGGTTACCCGCCTGGCGCCAAAACAGATGGATGCCCCTCATCGTAACTGTCTGTAATGTGTTCAACTCAATCATTCCCTCCCTCGCCCGAGCCGCACAATATTTCTCTTGTTCCCGCGCGGAGGCAGGCTGCTGAAAGTCTGAAAAGGAATTGTACTGTATGCTTCCAGAGACAGCGGTGAAAGTCGTGATCTTATTTATCACGCCGCGATATCCTCTCCTGGGCGCAGCTACCACATAAGGTCTCGGTCTGTGGCGACTATTACAGTCTGTGCCCAGTCCTCGGCTGCTCAACCTCTCAAGAAATTCATTTCAAGGAGGACAGCCCCCCCCTCCACCCCCCGAGAATGAGATGATAAGATTGACGTTAATCTCCCGTGGAGCTGCAGAGCCAGACCCTGCTCCGCGGAGCTGGTTTACTAAATAAGCCGGGCTTATTTTAGTGAGCCCGGCTCGCTTTCAATTAATTCGGGTCCATAAAGTAAAATGTGGAATTTCGCTTCATGGACAAGAGATCCACTGAAAATGATTTAGAGACCGAAATAAACTCCGATTTGGTTTTGGTAAACCCCGGTCCCAGGAGTAAGCGGGGTTTAACTGGGATAAAATGCTGAAGCCGTTCCTTCGGAGAAGATTTTACTCAATTTGGCACTTTGATTAGCCGATTAAAGATGCCGAACAGAATAAGCAAGTACTGTCTCCAAATCTAGTTGTTAAACTGTATAAAAAAGGGCTGGACAAATTACCAGAAAAGTAGGCAAAAAGAAATCAGTTATGATCGCAGTCACGAGTTTCAATACTCCTTCAGTGCAGCATGATGTTCATTTTGTAAATTATGGTCCAATGCCGAGGGACAAAGACAATAAAGCAGCTTTAAGGTGGGCTACCTTGAGATTAACGAGTGGTTACCCAGGCAACCCATCCGTCTCTTCATCAGAGCCACAAAAAAATCTGGGTAATGTCACACTGGCTATGTCACGTCTACATATGCTGTAGATAAACAGACGCATCGGGAAGACGGAGAGTGAGCACTCGTTTAGAGGTAGTCTAGGTTCACTGCATTTTTGTGACGTGAAAGCAACTTTATTGGCATTATACATGAATGTAGAAACAAAATTACGCGGATAGAATGGAGGGTTGTTGCTGAGCCGCTTTGGGCCAACATAACCTAGCATGCCTAACATGTGTGTTTTGTTGCCACGTGAACTCGGGGAAAACACGCAAACTCCACGCAGGAAGGGCCTGTTCCAGGCGTGAACCGAACCCGGGACCTTCTCATCGTGAGGCAACAGTGCCGGTCACCTTGCCACCGTGCTGCCGAATATAGTTGCCTTCACCGGGTGCGAGTTCAAGTAAGTCAGCCTGGAAACCTCCCCGTCCCCTTCCCAAAAACAATTAGCTAAAAAGTGCAACCCCAAGTGGACTATTAAAAAAGTTATACTACAAGAAAACTAGCGGCACGATCACATATGGAAATGACGACTGATCGTCCAAAAATATGCGGAAGCCCTCCCAACACAGCCATCCATCCATCCACGCTCACGAGGAGTAAAACCTTGCACTGTTCCCCTCCATCTTTCCACCCATTTTACAACCTCTTTCCTCCGGCCCGGGGGCATTTATAGTCTCTGCAGCAGCACATATATCCAATTATATCACAGCTTTGAGCACGGCGGTGACACATCGATTGACACAGGCGACATTGAGTCTTATCACAGTTATAAGATGCAGTGCTGGGCAAGCATCATTAGCCCGATAAGCCAATAGCAGTGCAGCTCATTAGATCCCCAAGGGCCGGGCATGCATTGTCATCGAGATATCATAAGACAAGGAAAGGAGGTGATAAAGCGATGGAGAGAGAGAGGACGGGAATTATAAACCTTCCAGGGACAACTTTTATGTTTCTTTGTTCTCATGAATGTACGTTTCCATCAGGTTGATGTTGGGCAATTGTACTTCCTCCCCAGGCGGGGCCACAACACGAGGATTCCGCCATGCTCCTCTGTAATACTGCAGTATTTACACCACCTGATCTCATCATCCCTGTTGTCATGGTTATCATCATCGTCAGCCACTGCCTGTCACAGTATGATTGCCTTTAAAAAAAAAAAAAAAGAAAAAAAGAGTGAGAGCCTTTTCAAATGTACTTTTCGGAAAGGTTGTGCCCTGAGGACAAAACATCCTCTGTAGATTTCCATTGGCCCATTTTCGATCCACCTGTGGTATTTATAGACAAATGTACTGATTTTTCTATGCTCCACTTATAAAGCCCTTGTTAGTTAAAATGTACTTCCATAAACCATGCGAGAACTTACAATAGGCAAGAGGGAATGCACCTCACATTTATTTCTCCCTATTAATGGTTCCCCCATTCCAGATTCCTGCATTAATCACCTTTTCCACCACAGGAACTCACATCTTCTACCCAGGATTTTGAAAAACCTTGGCCTGTTTCCCCCTGAATTAAAACAAACTTTCCCTAAATCCCTATACCACCCCGGTAAAAAAGAACCCGCTAGGGGGGTAGGACTTTTAAGATTCCCCGGAATTCTTGAGGGCTAGGTGCCGAAGCGCGCTGATTGGTGGGACACGCTCGCGGCGTTCTGCACTTCCGTTTCCCCGCCGTGTTTAAGACGGTGTGCGGCTCCAAACTTGCTTGCTTCATTTTCAGAAGCTGGACTTTGTTTGTGGTTTGATTTTTTTTTTTTGGAAAACACAGTAAAAGAAGACAGTTTACGAGAAGAGTGGACGAGCGAGCCGGTCCAGGATCTTTTGAGTATATTTGCTGAGGAAGAAATTCGGCGGTACTTTGAGTCGGCGACTCGGGAACGACCGAGTCCTTGGACCTGCAGGTGGAGCTAAACGCAGGGCGGTGGAAGCGCAGACCACACAGATTACTCAGAATTATTTGACCCAGGTAAAGAAATTCCTGGAAATGTTGACATAAAAGGGGCTATTCCTAAGAGTGACTGCCTCAGTTAGCGACAACGGTGTCCGTTCATTGCTAGCAATACAACAGTACCCATCCCAACCTTTGCCGAGCCCCACGATTCCCACCTGTTGTCCAGTCCCGGCCGGCTAGACATACCTACTCCCATTTAAAGCGACAGCAGGTTAAATTATTCACTGCGCCAATGAAAAACGCGCCAGTATGCATGAGAGGATCTCTATAGATACCTTCTTGTAGGCACTGGCAGCGGGTGTGTGTGTGTTTGCTTGTCGGTTTGTTTATTCGAAAGACCTTCGCTTATAACTGATGTCATGCCAAATTTGAATAGTTCCATTGTATCACTGTTTTTTTGTTTTTTTATACCTTGCAGATTTAATTCTGTCGAGCATACAGCATCATTCTAGAGGGGAAAAAAAAAAAAAAACGCTGGTATTGTTGATTTTCAGTGGAACGTTATGGACCTAAAAAATCCACGGCTTGTACTTCAACCCCCACTTCTTTTGTCCTCTTTTCTCCCACCACCACCCCCCCCCACCCCCTCTCCTCTTCCCCAAACAAGCAGAAGAGAAATGACTAAGAGGCAAATGCCATGATTATTTTCTTTTAAATAGTGAAGGAAGCAATGCCGCTGCTGTGTTGTCATTTATGTAAGCAGTTAGCTAGATATGGTTACAGCCCTCTGAGCATGCCTTGAAAAATAAATTAAGAACATTGGGTTAAGCAAGAGCGCAGTGTTGGCAGGGATCATCGCACTGACAGAGAATTTCATCACTACATCTATCTAAGCAATTATTGATGCTAGCATCACGGTTCTCGGGTGGTGGTGGTGGTGGTGGTGGTGGTGGTGGTCCTCAGCCCTCTCCCTCTCCCGCTCTCCCCGTTCTGTTTGTTTACCATGTTCCTGACTGTGGAACAATGCAGCGACCTTTGCAGAGATAATTCTATTACGTAAGTTGAGTAATTGCTCTGGATGTGGAAGCGTAGTGTCCGCTGCTCTTCTCGTTTGGCCCACAGCTCCAATGTCCTTGGATTTCAAGGAAACTCCACTGCAGTACTCATAGAACCTGACAAGGAGAGGTCCATGTCAAAAAAAAAAAAAAAAAAAAAAGGGAGGGGGGGGGGGACAAAAAAAAAAAAAAAAGAAAGGAAAGAGGAAAGAAAA
>CAAKHG010032489.1:22659-36003 GCA_901007715.1 Dactylopterus volitans
CATTAACCTATCTGATCAGCAGTGTTTATGAAAAGTTGTATTTTTGTAATTTTTTTTTTAACATATAACTGTGTGTGCGTGCGTGCGTGTGTGGGTGTGTGTGTGTGTGCTTGTGTGTGTGTGCGCGCGCCTAAGGGAAACAAGGAGCAAACAGTGTCAACACAGGAAGCCTGGAGTACAAGGCATTTAAGGCAGTCTGGGAAATCCTGCGTCATGCTGGGTGAAGCTGCAGTTGAGTTGAAGCTCAAGGAGAGATTCAGCAGCAGCAGCAGTGTATACCGACATAATTAGTGTAAAATAAAATAAAAAAAACCCTGCAATTATTAAATCTGCATTTTAGTCACGCTATTGTGAGATGAGGTGGGACGCCACCCCTCACCAACCCAACTGGGCAAATGTGACCTCTTGTGATGACACTGTCAGCGTCACTTCATTTCCTCCTTTCTCAGGGCGCGTGTGTGTGTGTGTGTGTGTGCAGGTGGACACACATGCAATTTGCATCATTCCCACATGTAGTTTTATCAGAAAGTTTTATCAGAGTAAAACTTATAGAACGCTGCATTCCCTCTGTGGACAAGCAGGCAAAACAGAAAAAAAAGGCACTTCAACAAATGACTCAAATAAAAGGATCCCCCTCTAACCCCTCCCAAAAAAACTCAATAACCCATTAAAAATGGCATAAAAATGACCCTAGCATTTTTTTCAAAAGAACTCCTTCACTGTGAGGATACACGGCGAACATCAGACAATAGACGGGAACTCATGAAGAGCAGGGAGACACGTGTGCATGTCCTCGTGAATGCACTCGAGTCAGACAGAGTTGAAGAGTGTATTCAAAGTCAAACTGGATGTGTGCTCGCTATTATTCCGCACCACACATGGCTCTCACTTTTGAATACTTAAGACTGAGAGGGAATGCAAATAGAGACAAGTGCACAGCATAGATAACGACATAAACAAAATCCCCCCTCTCGGAGCGGAGACAGACACGTGTGAGGGTTGGGGCGGTTGCGGCGGCAACCTCGTCCAAAAAAAAAACAAAAAACAAAATAACCAAACAAACAAACCCCTCCCTCCTAATAACCACATAGGAGACCAACAAAAGTGAAGAAAAGTAAATGAAGAGAAAAATAAAGAGCTAAAGTCAATGGAAGACAAGTGCAAGTAAACGGCGTTTAGGAGCAATTGTCTCGGGCAAGACGACGTGAAGAGAAGAGGACATTTAGAGTGGAGGAACAGCAAGTTTGCCAGCTGAAAGCGCGTTTATTGTGTAATGTACAGCGGCGGCGGTCAGCCAGGCGATTCCACCCACCCCCCTTTTCTCCCTCCCCCCCACGCCCGGACGGTGTGCAGACGTGCGGCGGCGAGCTGAGTCCGAATGTTTGGAGCGGGGGCGAGCGGGGTGTTTTCGCCACGTTTTTTTTTTTTCTGTGCGCGCGCGCGCCCGCACGCGTGCGTTGCTCTCTGGAAAGCGCTCATCTGCCTAAAGTGGCGAACGCTGACGGCTCTCTGAAGGATGGGGAGCGACAGAGGAGGGCGATGCATCAGCGGCACACGGAAAGCGCTTGGATGCGCGCTGACAGCCTCTTTCTTCTGTCTTTCCCGGCCTGTGATATGTCATAGCTGGCATTTTCATACAAGATCGCGGCGCTCCCATAACTCGACTGCCTCTGCTTTGAGACGCTGCCTCCTGTTATTTTCTCCTTCTTCTTCTTCTTTTTTCATCTGATGTATTGTCTTTTGCCCTCTTTAATAATTCTGTGTGCCTAAAATCTTTACAAGACCCTGAAACAGGCTCAGATACCAAGACTGGTGCTCAGCAGGGGAGAAAATATGCTTTCAGAAGTATTGAATAATAATATAAAACAATGTTAAGTACTCATGTACTAATCTGGTTGCTTAATCATTCGTTTTTCTCTCTCTCTCTCTCTCTCTCTCTGTCTCTGTGTTTCTGTGTCTCTCGCTCCTTTATTGTTCTCAATTCTCCTTCCAGAGAGCAAGTCACCTCTGCAACACCGCGGGACATTATCGCCATGGTGACACCCACGATGCATTGCACAGAGCAGACTTTCAGGCAAGCAGGCCTCCGGGAGGCGGAGTTTAACCCTCTACCTTGCAGGTCGGCTTTGGTGAAACCAACTTTGTTAGCGCAGAAAGGAAAATAATAAACAGAACAGAGCGGAAAACAAGAGTAAAGGTTAGTGAGGGGACCAGCATTGTTAGTGTTCTCAAAACTTTAAGACTGTAACTTTGGCAAAATCCAGCATGCAGGAACGCTGTTGATATGTTAGTGAAGGCTGAAATCATATAAAAAAGGCGCTGTTGTTTTTTTCTTGGTTGTTGTTTTTGTCTTACATTACAACAGCTTTAAATGCCCACAACTGGCTGCTCTTTTGTTTGAACTGTCTCAATCTTCTGCTGCCCTCTAGAGGTACCGCACCATAAACAAGACTCACGCTTCAGGAGCATCGGGGAAAAGCGATTGCACTTCCTAGGTCAAACTATTTTGGCATTTAAGTGCGGTAGGATATTTAAAATGAAAGGAAGCAGCCTTAGAATATAAGGAAATAAACAGCAATGAAGGCAAATAACTCCATGACAGAATTAGCACTGCACATCAGCAAAGCGCGTTCTGGTTTGTTTGTTTGTTTGTTTGTTTTTTCAATCTGGGCCGTGGTGACCCACATTTTTGAGTCTAAATGATTAATACTGGCAAGTGTTTTTTGGAATATTTTTTAATATTGAGTGAGAACACCATAACCAGACTGGTATTTTAAGCGTCTGACAGCCACATCATGGAGCTGATCCTGGCAGTCCTGAAGGAAATGTCTAACGGGAGGAGACGTGATGCGAGTTGTGAACACGGGAGCGGGGTGAAGAGTGCAACGCGGAGCTGGATTGGTGCCAAAAGGTTAGAAAAAATAAAGCATGGTTCGTGTTTGTACATTTCTGAACCACGCGGGCTGCAGTTTTCATCGCGGGGGAGTTGGGGGGTGCACGCTGAGAGCAGTGACTGGTTGAGCTGATGCTCGCTACTCATGGATGGAGGAGGGCTGACGCTGACATGACCTGCAGTCAGGACACATACTTGCATAAGGTTGTCCATAATGGGAATTTAAGCTAGTCAGCGGCAGGAGAAGCACTTTTCGTGAACGGTTGCCCCACTCGATCACGTTTTAACTCCTCATCTGAAGCCGTTCCCACAGCCTCGCTGTGACAGAATTTTATTTTCTATTAATCATTATGACCCAAAAACCATGAGAAGATAGTGCCCAGGTTGAAAAATTCTGGAATCCCCCTTTAAGGTGTTTAAGAGGAACAAAAGAAGTCTCTTGACTCAAAAATATATTAATAATAATATAATAGTAGTTAACATCAATAATAATAATATAATAATAATAATAATAATGCATAGTTAAGCTGAAGCTAGCAATTTTAACTTGTTTCATTTTACCTTCCTTGGACAAGGCTTACTTCCTTATTCAGGTTTTAATTGCATTTCAATAAAAAAGAAAAGTGAAGACAACCCTGGGTGACAAATGGCTGGCAAATAAAAAAGAAAATAAGTAGTATTAATAGTGCCAGGGAATGGCTTTAAGGTCTGCAGAAGAGGCCTCTAATTAGCCTAATAAATCTCACGCGGCAGGTCATCTTTCCCAAACGCTACAGGCCATCTGTACCTTCACAGCCACGTTCAATCTGCCCGCTGCGGAAAAGGGCATCGTTGATGAGGTCTGGCAGACGCCCGTTGAGGTCAACTGAGGCCAAGCAGCCCTGGAAGCCCTCCCGAGAAACCACCAGCTTTGGGAGGTTCTGGTACATGTTGGGTCCCAGACCTCCAATGAACAGGTCACCTTAAGCAGGAGAGGGAGGGAGGGAGGGAGGCAGAGACACAAAGGAGCGGTGAGACGAATTGCTCGGAGAGATGACGGATGTTTTGCTGCGTTAAAAGCCACCGAATGAGACGGGAACATAAAAAAAAAAAAAAATCTACCAAACGGATAAATGGCAGTTTTATCCCACATGACGCCAAGAGCCAAACGTGTCAATGTGGGACCGGACACGTACGCTGCTGAGGTCAACAGTCCCCGAACCAGACGTGGGCGTTTACCAGAGGCGGGTTGTTATGAACAACATAACCCTCCGGTTCTAGGCTGAGTATTAAACACTTGCGTCTCAACTGCGAGGAAATCCATATGAACCTCTGGCCGATTCTAACGCCGTTCCGCAGCTCCACGAAATTAATGCAGTGCTCATTTACTGTACTGGTAGTTTTCTCATTGCTTAAAAGATCAATGCCACTGATTTTTACACATCAGTGCCTATATGCTGGCAGCACAGCTGTGTGTGTGTGTGTGCGCGTGTGTGTGCGCGCGCGCTTGAGTGGCTGGTTGGTAATGACGACTAGATGCTTGAAAATGAAAAACAAGTCTTGAAAATCAAAAAGGAAAAAAAAAGAAGAAACAAAACGGTGAACTTGCATCTGTGACCGGTTTTCCATTTCCGCCGGTAACACACACACACTCACACACACACCACATCTGCTGCAATGGTTTCTATCCACTGCAGAGTAATCAAATCCGAATATGATAAATAATGAGGGACTACTTGGGGTTTGTAAATGAGGTGTCGTTTGGGTTTTGCGCCTGCGTGCACGACGCGACTCGCCGCCATCGGGCTGATTTAAATTAGTGCTCCTTTTTCGCATTTTTTTGATTTCGCATCATTCTGGACCTTCACAGTGACATAAAAAATGCATATGCCGACCTTTCATCTGTAGTCTTGGGTGAGACATAAAGTCTAAAAGGTATCAAATTAATCAAATTAATACTCAAGTCCACATTTAAAGTGGTGTTTTTGCTGTCTGGGATCCCGTTGCGATCTTCCCGGATCTTCGTCTTCTCGACGCCTACAACGACAAGTTCAAACCCTCGAAGAAAAAAAAAAACGGCTACCCTTCAGGTCGAGGTTCTTGGCTCCGTTCACGTTCTGCGTGACCGACTTGGTGTCCACTTTGAGCGTGTGCGTGTTGGAGGCGTCGCGCGTGATGACCACGTTGTGCCACTGGTTGTCGTTCAGCGGGTTGTCGCTGTTCCCCTTCAGCAGGCTGGGGCCGTTCCCCAGGTCGAACACGTAGTGGATGAAGCTGGAGGAGAAGCGGCAGCAGAGGAGCAAGTGAGCGAGTGTTTATGTGGATTTTTAGCTTCCCAGGCTGATTTTAATGGGAAAAACTCACACTGCTCTGACACCAAAGGCAGCTAAACTGATTACAGATTCCTGAAATAGTGATTTTTATGCTCCTGTAACCTTACAAACAGTGAAAAAAAAAAGAGAAAGCAAATGCCTGTGGATGGCAGACGTGGGATTAAGCACGCCGCCATCGTCCTCACCCTTTGACCAGCTCCACCGCAATGAAGTCGTTGCCGTCTCCGCTGTTGAAGATGATGAAGCCGTCGGGGGAGGTGGTCTTGAACTGGAAGAAGAGGTGCATTGTGGTATAGGCCTGCAGGGTGGCCAAGCCCAGGTAACTGCCCTTGGTCTTGAAGGTCACGGGGTCGGCGATGATGAAGCGCATGCCGAAACGGGCGTTGAGCTCGCAGAAGTCGATGTCGCCGTTCTTGCACATGTCGATGTACTGCATGCCGTTGAACTTGAGGCTCTGAGGAGGAGGTGGGGAGAATCGGCAAGTGGATTCACTTCTTTGCAATGATCCGCGAGTGGCGCTTTGTAGACCGCGCCGGGCTTCATACCTGTAGGTGCCCAATGAAGGAGGAGGGAGCGGAGGAGACGAAGCGCCTCTCGGTCAGGATGCCCGTCTCCACGTTGTTGAACTCCAGGCGGGTGTGATCGCCCGCCATCTGACCTGGAATTGAAGGAGGGGGTCATTAGAGGTGAAGCCAAGGGTGCCCGGGACGGCGGCGTGAAGTTCACCCAGCGCGAGGGCGGTTCCTTTCTCACATAAACAGCGAAATCTGACACGACAAGCAATCACACCGACTCATTCACGGGCCATGCACATCGTTAATCAGGGATATGGCGGAGAGATACCTTCAGCCATGTCGTCATCCACCATGAGTTTGAAGTTTTTACCGCGCCGGACCACTCGCACCGAGTGCCATTCATTGTCGTTGAGCTTTTGTCCGGCATAAAGAAC
Source organism: Dactylopterus volitans (assembly GCA_901007715.1). Classification (NCBI taxonomy): domain Eukaryota; kingdom Metazoa; phylum Chordata; class Actinopteri; order Syngnathiformes; family Dactylopteridae; genus Dactylopterus; species Dactylopterus volitans. The sequence goes on from CAAKHG010032489.1 coordinate 28,814, forward strand.
CTCCGGACCTTTGCCTGAAGAGGAAGGTTAGTTAGTCGAGGGGGGACGGGGGAGGAGGCACAAACACAAACACAACGCGTGATGTCTGAAAACGCTACTTTTCCCAAAAAAAAAAAAAAAAAAAAAAAAAAATTGGTTTGGATTTGACAACAGAGGAGACGCGATTAAGCAAAAATCACGACTGAGATCAAATTGAAAGAATATTTGCGGTTACTCATACTAGGACTCAGCCCGAAAAGATTTAAAATTAATTTCCCTCTCTCGTTATGTTCAATTTGTCTGAAGCTGTTAGTTTCCGTAGTTACTGAGGGCAGGTTATACCTTGACTCAGATATAGTTTCTGTTCTCATATCAGTAAAATGACAGATGATCATCTCAGAAATGAACTGCAGTTTAATCGCGGGTTTTAATGATGTCGGACGGCCGTGTGGAAAGTTTGTGGAAATATCACAAGAGGCCACTAGAGGGCAATGTCGTCCCGCTGCTACAGAGCTGACCGAGAAGCAACTCCCTTCTTCCGCATCCTGACTCTTGAACTATTTCACACAGATTTCAAATCCAAATCAGCAGTGGGATTTGAGTTGGTCGCAGGGGTTCCAAACCGCAATTAAGGGAAAGAAAAAGAAGAAAATAGTAATACTGGTGCCCTGGATGGATCTGAGGAAGGGGGGGACCATAAATCTGCATTTACAAAATTGGTAATATCGCCAGGACACATTGGTTTGGTTACAAATTGACTTTGGGCTACTTGTTTTGTTCCAAAACTATAAAAAGGGCATTCACATGTATCCATAAAGACCTCCGATTGGCTCATTCAATCAAGACCTGTCTCAGCTAACAGTAACAGCTCTGTGCAAATCTAAATCAGCTGATTTCCAAATAACCAATAATCATATGCACTGAAGCATCTGTGATGATGTTTACTAGAGACTGGTAGGATGGCTCCACACAGATATACTATATACGCACGGCAAGTACTGACGTGCTATTGGAAAAGTGCGTGCAGAATTTATGGCAGGTTTTTATGAACCAGCCTGCACGTTTGACAAACCCGTTCCGCTGGAACGAGATGAACAGACTGAAAACTTATAAACTACCTCATCCGATTAAACCCGAACCACATGCGTCGCTGCAATAAAAACGGCATATCGCGAAAGCTCGCCACTGCTACGTCCCGACTTGGTGTCGCGATATTTTTTTTTTCTCTTTTTACGCCGCTTTGGTAAATTTGAAACTAATGAAAATGTGAGTCCTTTTTAATGAGTAAGAGCGTGGTAGTACAGTTAAGCCCTATAACCGTCGTATGGGCTATAATAAAGGAAGGCTTAGATGAAAAAAAAAACCCAAAAAACCCCCCAAAAAAACAAGTGAGACAGCAATTTATCACGGCATTATTGAAAAAGCAAATCTTGAGTGCATGGCTATAGGTGTACAGGGAAAGATTAAGAACTAGTTTCCAGAATTAATTTGAAAAAAATGGGCTTTTTTTTTTCTTAAAAAAATATATATATATATAGAGAACATTAAGTCAGATTTGCATAACTTTGATCTCTGGCTATTACTTTTCTCCCCCTCTTATCTGAGAAATCCTCTTATCAGTCCCCCGCATTCACACTCCTCTGCCCCTACATCTAGCACGCAGGCTATAATCAAACACTGAGTGAAGGTAGAAGGCTCCAGAAGAAGAATGTTGACTTACTGGTGTTACAGTTTATCCTCACACAGTCTAGATGGGGAGGGGAGAATAAGTGACAGATGAAATCGCATCCTTCAAGGTTACAGCTGCAGACATCCAAGAGCAAGAAAAAGCCACCTTCCGGGGACGGTCACATGACGCCAGCGGCCATTTTAGCCTGGCGGGCTACTGTCTTGTCAATGTTCCAATATCAATGCTGGAAAGTTAAATCCAATCCAATTCCTCTCTCGGGCTCCCGACGAGGTAGCCAATAATATTGCGCCAATATTGGTCAATATTATTGTGCCGACTGAGCCGCCTTTTTGATTTAATCTGATCGCACGCTCGCGATCATTGTGACTATTGTTTTTGAGGCTCTATCAGTTGGTTTATTTGATCTGAAAATGGTCGCTTGCAATTCAATGGCCACATCGATTTTGCAACCCAGCAACGGAGCCAAAATGTAACCACAGCAGCACTGTAAAATTGGGCAGTTTTTCATCGTGTGCCGGTAAGTCGAAATCTGCATCTATTGAACCCGGGCTGGGCAGGTGCAGGTTGAAATCCATGTGACCAGGCTGCTCATGTGCCGTCAACCGCAACAGAAAAGTGGGAGCAAACAGCCTCGAGCCACGCAGACACCGACGCCGCGCAGATGGACGCCTCATCCGGGAATGTAGGATTTCTACAAATGATCCGGGAATTTGTTAAGATTTTTTTATTCTTCTTTAGATTGGAAAGGGAGAAGCCCACTCTGCTCCGTGAAAACAGGCGGTGCAGATGTTCCATGTTTTTGAGCGGCCGGCCGTAAGCAGCAGTTGGCGACAGATGAGTTCAGATTTTTAATTATTTATTTATTTATTTTGCGCACACGTGTGTGGATGTATGGCGGGGGAGCGCCTGTTCTACGGCATGAAGGCTTCCACTCGAGTCCGCCACTCGCGCCGCCATCTGCAGGCGCGCCGGGCGCTGTGGCATCGGGCTGTTTGTCAGACGGGCCGCAGGCTCGGGGCCTTTGAAGGGGTGAGTGCCATCTTTGAACAAGGCATGGGAGATGCCGGCTAGACCATGAGTCACTAATGGAGAAGAGAGAGTATGGACCTGCTATCATGAGGGAAACAAAAAAAAACGAAACAAAAAAGAATAAAAAAGATCACAGAGACAGACCCACACGATAAGAATGCATCAGTGCAGCGCGGAAAGATGTGCGTCTACCTGCGGCTTTAAATCGACAACCTGAAATGTCGCTACTTGAATAATGCATGTCTGAGGACAGTGACATCATTCAAAATCTGAAATGCAGTGCCTCTAGGGACATCTCTGCGTAAACAGTGGTGAAATAAATGATTTAATAATCTTTGATCTGTTCAAAAGATGTGCTACGGCGCATGGAGAGCTGCTGTTAAGTGTTAGATTGATGGATGTGGCAAAAATAAAGAATCTACGATGACATCTAAGCATCAAGGCAGAAGAAACTTACAGTCCAGGCAAAAAAAAAAAACAAAAAACAAAAAAAAAACCCAACTCATGCAACTACGAAAACAAGCTACGAAAAAAAGCTGGTTTAGTATGTGTTAGAGTCTGCTTTCAGGTCTGGAGCATAAAGACAATTCCAAAAAAAGAATAAAAGACAAAAAATAAATGTACAAAAGAAAGAAAACACATAGACATCAGGCATCCCCCCTGAGCTCTGAGGAGGTCAGCCACCGGGGGCGGCGCATACGATACCTAAGTTGACCGTCAACTTGACCCTGCCGCTGTCCAGCTCCAGCCTCAGCGTGTCCGCCGACTCGCGAGACGTGGCCGCCATGAGGAGGCCGAACGCCCTCTGGGACATGAAGCGGAGGGAGACGTCCTCCGCCTCCGTGTGCACGACGTTGGGGATCACCACCTTCATGTACATGCTGCCGTCGTACGACAGGATCGAGGCCTCTGCGGGAGGGAGAGACGAAAAATAGTGTCAATATTATTTTTTGGTCGTTTCCGCATAAACTTGCACGCAGGAGGCAGACGGGGGTGGGGTGGGGGGTGCCGTGTGTGAGTGCGTCGGAAACACCCTCATTATGACAAAAGGCGCAGCAACGCAACGCGCGCTAATATGCCTCACCTGCCAGCTTTGTTTGTGCAGCGGCGGCCGACCCGCGAGATAAAAGAGTGTTTGCACGCTGCGAGAGCAAATAAACGCGTGCGCTCTGCGGATAGGAGCCCAATTTAAAGATGGAACATGAGCGCATGCACGTCCCTTATATTTTATGAATGGGGGGGGGAACACCGCATATACATGTCCCACGCCTGGCGTTTGCGGCTGTGTTCATCATCCGGCGAGTGACAGGCGAGTGTCCGGGGGGGTGGCGGGGGGCTCGGGCGGCATCGCGCACGCTGCTGCTCAGAGCGCAGAAAATTAAATTATCATGCCGCTTCCCTCCCCACTTTCCTCCCCTCGCTTCCGCTGTCTCCCCCCCCCTCCGTGCATTTCTTTTGGTGTCTTTCCTCTAATCGTGTGATCTTATTTGAAGATGTAGAGGAGATGCAGTTACAGCGGCTCTCCATCACCGGCGCAAAAGCATGAAACGGAGACAATAACAACAAATAGATCATGGAGGCGCAGAGGGGCTGCTGGGCAAAATTGCTCATGGAGGGAAAAGAGGGCCAAAGGAGGGCTGTCAGCAGACCGGAGGGGGGGGGGGTTTCGGGGGTGGCGGGGAGAGAGGCAGATTAAAATGAGCATCCGGGCATGAAATACCTGTTTTGACACCTCAGCTCCTAAAATAATATAAAATAAATAAATAAAATTTTAAAAAAACCCCAGCCCCTGCGGCGGTAAAAATGCGGCGTTATTTGGCTGCACCGAGGGGAACGCTGAGGCTGTCGGCGAGAGGTTTAAGAGCGTCGCACGAGGGGAGAGTTTATGATGCTACACGTCACACGCTAGCGTGCCGCCTTTTTGCATGCGCGCTCTCTCATGCGGCAGCAACGCGCTGAGGAGATATTGGATTTTTCTTGGGTTAAATACCAAAAGGAGCGCGCGAAATCCATACGTTATCAAATCAGCGAACCATGTGCTGAGCGAGGCACAGGCGCCCCGCTGCAAGAGCCCCGTATTTGTCTGTGCTACTTTAAGGGCCGTTGTAAAATCCATTTTCTGAACAAGCTGTCAGCTGTGTGGGCACAATAGCCTGGAGGATAATGAAAACTTGGCTCGCCATCGCTACTCAATTTGAAATCGCACAAGCTCTCGCTCCCGCTTTGAGTGTCTTTTAGTCTCGCGTGTACGCACGCACACACACACACACACACACACAGTGGCGCATCCACACATGCACAAACGCGCCGGGGCTGTGGACGGTTCGCCTAACTGGCAGAGGCACGTATCGATCGGCGAGCCCGGTCGGGCTCCATGTTCGCTCTTAGCAAGAGGGGGGAAAAGTATAAGTGAGAGTCGGCGTGCAAGTTAAGGAAATCTAAAAGACAATAAGAAAGGTCACAAGAGGAGTAACGTGTGGGACAAACTGTGCTTAAGTCTAAGCAGATTTGACATTAGCTTAATATATTTTGTTGATTCTGACCAAAAAAAAAAAAAAGAAATCACGACAATTCCACAGTTGAGGACATACATTTAGTGATGTACACAGGATTTCTAGGGATTTTCAGCGTAATTGCCCCTCCAGCTGGGCTAACACACACAGAGCTAATGGAGGCTGACAGGTGGGATGCATCAGCCGCGCGACCGGCAGACTAAATCCAAAAGCACTCAAACACAACATGCAAATCTGTTGAGTGTTTTCTCCCTCCCTTACGCCATTCGAGCTTTTCCATGGCCGCAAAAAAAACAAAAAACAAAAAAAAACACCTTCAAGGTGCGCCGACACGCTCGACCGCGCCGATCTGCAGCGCTCTGTGGCCTCGCGACGCGGTTGCCATTCGCGGGGTTCGGTGCACCGCATCGCTCCCCGGCGAGGGAGGGGCCAAGCAGTCCCCGTCACGTCCGGCCCGTCTGCGCTGACTGGGACTCAGCTGGGATTGGCCGCGGCGTTGTCAAATTGGTTTTCATTGTCTGAGAAAGGAGGGAGGAAGTTTTTTTTTTGTTGTTTGTTTGTTTGTTTTTTTGGTGCCGAGCCGGGCTGGATGCCTCTTTGTATTCCCACCGCCTGTCCCCCCCGCTTTGAGTGGTGGAGAGAGCAAAACAAACAAGGAGCTCATTTTAATGCTTTCCATCAGGGCTAAGTACAAGAAGAAGGAGCGGCCTTTCTCCCCCACGACGACTGGCCTCCCGTGATCGACAGGACGGCGAGGAAACGAGAACAGCAAGCGGCCATGAATAGCAAACGCACGGCAAGATGGTGGTCTGATGATTTCGGAGAGGCAAGAGTTTTGCCAATAACTACATGCATTTAAATCTTCCGCGCGCCGTTGTCTGAGTCGATGTGAAGAGGGCCGAGGGTGTACGGGAGCACGGCAGCTGCGTTGGTCGCGGACTCGACGCGCCGCCGCGGTCGGACCCGCTCAAGCCGTTCCCGAGTTTGCTCGACAAGATGTCGGCATCCGGAGGCGTTTCCAGGCAAACTCCCCTGCCCACTGCGCTTTGGACAAGGCCGCCAAAGATGCGGCCGTTACGCCCTCGAGTTGCGGAAACGCTGCGCTCGCGTGGGCGCCGTTTGCAGGGGATAAAGATTTCAGATTCAGATTCTTCATTGTCATTCAGGTGTTTACGTCAGAGATGCACTGGAACTCAGCTGACAATAACAATGCGAGGAAGAAGGAGAAGAGGAAGAAGACAAATTAAAAAAAGAAGACGAGGAAGCGAACCTCGACAGCAGAACTACAATTTAGTGTCACTTTCAAAAGATGCGTACTGCGACTACTACTACTAATAACAATGATAATGATAAATGAGTGAACCTTAACAGCAGAACTACAGTTTAATGTGCCTTTTAAAGGATGCATACGACTTCTCCTGCTGCTGCTGCTACTATTACTACTGCTATAACTGCTCCTCCTGTAGTAATAATGATCATATGAATTATGATGCATGCTTGCATGACTTAACTTTGCGAATCTGTTTTTTTTTTTTTTTCCAACTTCAACTTTCGTTTGCCCGTTTTAATCAAGCGAAGATTTTTAAACAGTTGGGCTTCATTTCTAGCTAATAGTTGGACAATGAAGCAAGTAAATAAATACTGGCGCCTCTGTGGCGATTATGAATCCAGCAGTTGTAGCACTTGGCATCACCATGAGGTCGTCAGGCAACCAAGCCGAGCAATAAACCAGCACAACTTCTATGGATGGAGCTACGGCAAACAAATGTGTGAGACCTGCCGCACCCGACATCTCTTGGTTCTGAGCTGATATTTTACAGGTTTTCATCCTGTCACCTGCCCCTCACTGAGTCACTGTGCGAGCGCACTTCCGAAAGCGTCAAAATATTCGGCGAAAAACAGGTTCTCACGTTTGCCCGACTTGGATGTCGCTCGCAAAAGGGGGGGGGGGGGGGGCAAAAAAAAAAAAAAAAACCCCC